>JAXGGA010013791.1:0-34079 GCA_038373865.1 Uloborus plumipes
GCTCATATATCCCTGTCATTCAGGTCTACGAGTTGGAAAATAAGTTTCCTATGTTGAGTGTGGTCAAAGTTCTGTATGAAAGTCAAAAGATAGAGTAAAACATTGAAATAAGACATAACTTTATTTTTCAACATACGTACTGAGAACATTCACACATTTTTATACCATTTAATAAAATTCAAAAAAAAAAAAACTCCAAGAAAAATTTAGGGATTTGCATATGGAAGAAGCGTTTCATGGCTTCTTTAACTTCGGCGTTGCTTTCAAATTCAGCTGAGGTTGTTCTTCAAAGCCGGAAACAGATGGAAGTCACTTGGTGCAAGAGATCAGGACTGTGGACAGGCGGATGGCATTGGTAACCTAGAATTGCGAGAGGTTTTTGAGTAGCCGTCACAGAGTGTGCCGAGTGTGATCTCGCACTGTCATATAATTTCAGAACGCCAGATCTGGCTCCCCAGCTTTTCCGAATCACCTCTTTCTCCCAAAGCCGTTCAACTCTTCATCGTATGCAAATAATTGATGTTTTTCCTGGAGGGCTCTTTGAGGCTCATCAAAGTGCTATGACAAATGTCTTAACGCGCTTAGTACTGATAATGACAAATAAAGTTGTGTCGTATATTTTATGTCTTCTTCTATTGTTTCACTTTCATACACACCTTTGTCCACAGTCACCAGGGAAACTTATTTTCCGACTCACTCTCGTAACTCAATGGAGTTCACTATTAATGTTAATGTTTTTAAAACTTTCTTTTAAATTCAACAGTTCAATATTTTTAAATAGTTTGTTGCTTTTTAGCACGTTTTTGTTTATTATTTTTATTACCTTTGCCTGTAGGGTCAGTTGTGGTAAAGGGAAACAGAATTTCAATCTTTCGATTTCAGATACTTCCCTTTTAATGGTTTAACCCTTTGACAGTTTAATTTTCTTCCAGAATTCAGCCCAAAAATGTAAGCTTTTCTATCCCCCCTTTTTTTTTGTTCATTTTACATTTACCAGCCAATCACAATAGAAAACACAATAGAATACAAACTATGTTTTACTGAATACCATAGGCGGCTGGTGCACCAAAAAAGTGGGAAGTCAGGAGAAATACTGAAGAGGGGGTGGAAAGAAATAGTGGGGGAGTTAGGGAATGCAGCACCTGTAAAGTTTTTTTTTTTGTTTGTTTGTTTGTTTGCTTGTTAAAATTTGGCTATAATATTGAATTTTAATACAGTCGACGCTCGTTATAACTACCACACGTTATAAAGACCATCCTAATATAATGACCGATGAGAAAAATCCCATATGTATCTCAATATACTCTATGTTCCACCTCTTATAACTACCACTCGTTATAAAGACCGTTTTCTGTAGGGCGGAGACGGTCGTTATACCGAGCGTCGACTGTATTGCTGATTAACTAACTTCTGAAAAATGCAGAATATGGCCTCAAAAATCAAATTAGCTGGTTGATTTTCATCCATTCTTATGAAATAACATGAAAAAAGTATGATTTTGGAATTTTCAGCTTTAATTTTGGTAACATTATCAATCCATTGAGTAACAAATTATTTCTCACTTGATCATTACCTTTTAACCGTGAAAAGTGAGGGGGAAGTCACCCCCCCTGCCCCCCTATACGAGCCGCCTATGCTGGATACCTATCACCATCCATATAGATAGCTTCCAACTCAAAATAGAAACGATTCAAGTAAACCGGGGAACCCAAAATTGCGAAATAGAAATCAGATTGCCTGTACGGCGTACGGACAAATCAGTCGAGTCCCGAAAAAAATCCCGTATATGGTATTCGAGTAAAAGAGAAGGGACAGACATAAAAGACATTATTAATTCAGACATAAAACTATGTGCATTGTGTCCAAGACTACACTCTGTGAGAGTAAATCAGTATGTTTATTTCTACATCATTTAAGATATTTCATCTGTAAAATAGTGTATAAATCACAAAATCTTCTACATATAATCGCTGGTGAGTTTGCAGGTGAAAAATCAAACAACTCCATCATCTGAGGCAAGACTGTGGAACAGGTTATGTGGACAGGGCCGCCGCCGAGAATCAAGCCAGTTTAGTCGTTGGAACTCTACTCATAAAAGTTGTCGGATTTATAAACTACTCTTGTTTTAAACCGGGCCTCTAGTTTCTGACTAGACAGACATTGCCTCTCGTCAGATGGACGTGGATGACATTTATAGACTGAAAAAGATATTTTTTTTTGAATAAAAATATAATTTTAGTATAATTAAACAAAAGAAATACGGTACTGCACTGCAAAACATAAGCTGTTGTTTTCACAGTATAATACTGGAGGCAGAAGTTCTAGTTTAAAACTGCAAAAGCACAGTAATGAACTGTAAAACTAGCTATTTTACAGTTTATCACTGTAAAACTAACAATTTTACAGTTGATTTCTGTAAAATTAGCTATATTATATAGTTAAAACAACAGGATAATACTGGCAGCAGAGGTTCCAATTTTGCACAGTAATAAACTGTGAAACTAGCAATTTTACAGTTTATTACTGCAAAATTACCGTAAAATTAGCTTGTAAAAATACCATCTATTTCTTGCAATGTAAAGAAGAACAAAAGTATTTTTAAAAAAAAGGTTAAACAAGAAATAAAACAGAATAAAAAGATCAGTATAAAACACAAATTTTCCCACTTTCACAAGGGGAAAGTTTTTGCACTACATTGGTATGGAACAATCTCTCTACTTCTTCAAAGGCATCGAAGCTGTTCGTGATCTGAGGACTCATGCTCTGTTGATGATTAATTGTAAAGTGATTTGTTTTTCTTCTGTGAAATCGCACGCTATTGCGTGGCACGATGCACGTTAAATATGCAGCCTTTTATGACTATGATTTTCACACCTGTTTCAACACATTTACACATGGATATAAACTTCCGCATTAAGATTGGCAATGAGGTTTCTGGGGTTTTATCCCCCATGCTCCCTCTTCACGCCCTTAGCCAGGGGCGGATGCAAAACTATACTTCACAGCAACTTAAGTTGACAATAAACGTCACTACGCGCGGAGCCAATAAGAGCTCACAAGCAGTTAAGGATCTCATCTAATTCGCCAAGTAGGCTGTGACGTTTTCTCTAGCTCGTTTTTCATTGGCTGACGTCACGCTGACTTCACGACGCCATAGTGTCAAGAAACTTTGCATTGTAGTATAGTTGTTGGGAGGTGCACCAAAAAGTACAAAAAGTACCCCCTCTCTTGTCCACATAGTTTATTACAAAAAATGCTCTCATGAGGTTTCTTTAAAATATTTTTAAAACTCCCATAAAGCAAATTAATCTACTTTAAAGTGCAAAAATATTACATACTAACTTCTCCGAATATAGTGGAAAATATCTTTTTGAACATTTTAAGTCAATAAACAAAAAAAAACCTTACATAATTTCATCCAAGTGGTATAATAATGCACGGTATTGCTTAGAACTTTTGTCATAATGATTGAAAAGGGAGGATATTAAAACACAGAATAATGACTTTTTTTTCTGTCAGAGAAGATTCGATTCACGAGTGTTACTTATCCTTGAATTGGAAACTCGTAATGTTTTTTGTTTTGTTTTGCATCAACCATCGATTGCAAAATTACTCTCATAGCAAATCAAAGTGAGTTTTCAAATATGCTTCACGTGTGCGTGAGTGCGGTTTTTTTTTAGTTTGGAAGCAATAGCTTTATAAATTATTTGCTCTCTTCGATCTCTATCGAAGAATAAGGTCTTAAAGTCTGCCGATGATTTTAAGAAACGTCGCCAAATTTATCGAGCTTCCGTGAGTATTGCACTGCAAAAAATAAATTGTTGTTTTTACAGCATAACACTGAAAGCAAGTTTCAGAAAACTCTAAAAAAGCAGTAATAAACTATAAAACTAGCTATTTTACAGTTAATTACTGAAAAGTTAGCAATTTTTCGGTTTATTTCTGTAAAATTACCATTTTGACAGTTTATTACCATAAAATTAGCTGTGTTATACAGTAAAAACTACTGTGTAATACTGGCAGTAGAGGTTACCCTAGCAGCACAATCTCATCGGCCGATGATCGGCCATTCATCGAAACCCGATGAAATTCTCATCGGCCATGATCGGATTTCGATGAGTTTTCATCGGGAATTGCTCCAATATGTCTCATCGGCCAATCAGAATCCGAGCAGCAAAATCCGATGAGTTTACGATGAGATTTGGATCAATTTACGAGCAGTGCAGTCCCGTGCCGATGAATTTAGGATCAATTTTGGATAAAAATACGATGAGAGTTGGATCAATATACGAGCAGTGTAGTTCCGTGGCGATAAATTTTGGATCAAAATACGATGAGAGTTGGATCAATTTAAAGAAAAAAGAAAAAAAAGAGCGCAGTTTAGTTCCGTGGCAGTGAATTTTGGAACCTCTTTTTTATTTCCCCCAACCATTTGCGACTGGCCAACTCCAGCATCGAACCCGAGTTATCGGCGCGGAAAGCCAACGCTCTACCACCACGCTACCAAGTCTACGAATAATAAAACCAACACTGCATATTTAACAAAAATTTGAGATTGGGAAAATTTTCATCAGAAAATTTGATCTTTACGACCTCTTTCCGATGAAATCTGTAGCTTGACATATTTTCATCGGGAAATTTGATTGGAAGTATATAGTTTTCCAATAACACATAGCTCGGTTAATTTTCATCGGGAAATTTGATCGGAAGTCGGAAGGATATCGTTTTTCGATGGAACATAGCTCATCTTATTTTCATCGGGAAAGTTGATCGGATGGATATCATTTTCCGATGGAATTTTGCTCATCTTATTTTCATCGGGAAAGTTGATCGGAAGGATATCGCTTTCCGATGAAAAGTAGCTCATCGAAAACCGTGCTCGGATACTGATCGGAACGATATCGTCGTGCGTTACGGGATCAGTTTACGAGGAGTTAGTTGATCGGCCGAGCAAAATCCGATGAGTTGATGCTACTTGAGTAGAGTTTAAAACGATAAAATGACAGTATTAAACTGTAAAACTAGAAATTTTACAGTTTATTACTGTAAACCAACAATTACGGTAGGTGCGGGGGACCTCAGGGTGTCAAATGTTAAATGTAAACTAACAAATTTTACAGCTTACTACTGTAAAATTTGCAATTTTACAGTTTATTACTGTTCAATTACTATAAAATTCCCTGTATTATACTGTAAAAATATTTTTTTTACTGTGTGGCAGACATATTTCACATTATTTGCAGATAGATGTCCTGCTCGTGCAGGCGATGAAATTACGTGATCAATTTCTCACCAAGTTTTTTAAACTTGGCACATTTTTTAAAGAAATGTCAAATTTTAAGAGCTTATGTCTCAGTAACTGAAGGACAAGGACGAATAATTTTTGAGTCAAATATACAATGTTTCAATTGCTACTTTTTTTTTTTTTTTTTTTTTTTTGTCTTAATTGTTCTATTCATGTAGTTCGCTGGTTAGATCTACGTTGGTGACATTTGAAACAAAACAAAAATCATTAAAAACGAGTTCCAGAAATCATGAAAGTTAAAATAAACTTTCAAAAAATGGAGAACAAGCAAAGACATGCAGGAAGATGTCTCATCTAATCAGCAGGACTAATTTTACTGATAAATTACAAGCTGAAAGTTACTCTAGTTTTTTTTTTTACTTAACCCATTAATGTCTGACATTTTTTTCCCAAAGATATTTTCTATACTGGTTACAAATAGTGTCTAATGGACAAGAAAAATAATTTAAAAAATATGAGGTAAAAAAAAATTTTTTATTCAAAAAAGAAAAATCGTCTTTAAAAAGGGACGCTAGCCACCAGAGGGTGCATACTTTTTTTACTAAATTTTTTTACTGCCTACGATATAATATTAAAAAGACATTTTATAAGAAGAAATAAAAGTAGCAATTAACACAAACTGGGAAGCTAGGAATAGTTTTAAAAACTTAGCTTTTTGTTCGAGATTGTAAACGATGTAATTCTTGATGAAGATCATAATAAAAAGTTTACAGAACATACTTTACAATGGTTATGTGCTGCAATCTGTTAATAATAAATTTAAACAATACCAAGATAATAATTTAACACTATTATTTGGTTGAAATGTTCATTTTTGGAAAATTTAGAAACACTTTTTGGACCGTCCCTAAAAAGGGACGCTAGACATTAATGGGTTAAATTATTGCAACAAATGCAATCAGAGTAATTATTTCCATCAAAATATTCAAATTAACCTTCAAGGAAAAAACTTGATTGCTTGTTTAGCAACAAGCAATCAAGTATGATTAACACCCGGATTGGGCAACCGAAACGGAGGAAATGTTAAAAAATTCTTCCTAAATCATCTCTATTCTCGAGTAACACTTAAATTTCTTTATACTTTATTGTAAAAAATAAACTAAAGAACAAAACTATTAAATCAGAACGCAAAAAAGAATAATACAGGGTCACTATACTGCAAAAAATTAACTGTTGCGTTTAGAGTATAATACTGAAAGAGCGGTTTCAGTTTAAAACTGTAAAAGCACAATAATAAACTGTAAAACCAACTAATTTACAATTTATTACTAAAAAACTAGCAATTTTACAATTTATTATTGTAAAATTAGCAATTTTACAGTTTATTACTGTACAATTACTATAAAATTAGCTGTATTACTGTAAAAGCAGAATTATAATACTGGCAGCAGAGATTCCAGTTTAAAACTAGGAAATGCACTGGGAAAAGCATTACGGTCTTACACGTATACACTGCAAAAAGTAAGCTGTGGTTCTTACAGTATAATACAAGCAGCACAGGTTCCAATTTAAAACTGTAAAAGCACAGCAATAAACTATAAAACTAGCTATTTTACAGTTTATCACTGTAAAAGTAGCAGTTTTACAGTTTACTACAGTAAAATAAGCTGTATTATATTGTAAAAACAACATCTATTTTTTACAGTGTATACGTAATATTAATACGTCCCTTAAGGGGCGATGGGGATGATCGCCCCTCCCTTGGGGGCTTTTCACCGGTCATTTTTCGACATTGAAGTTCTAAAAATTCAATTTCATACGAGTTTTAAAGAAGTTGAGGGAATAAAGTTCGAGACTTTCCCTCAGAAATGTTTCGAAATTGAAGTCTGAACCCTTTGTCCTTTGTGATCAGTATTTGTGTAATAGTATGCATAGCAAATAGTAAGCGAGAAAAACCAATCGCCCCTCCCTTGACAAATTTCTGGATCTGCCCTTGTTGCCTGGTTAGCCCACTTGTAAATCTTGATGAGTTAATGGTTATTTTCATATATTCTTCATCGTTGTACTTGCAATACATTTAGATATACACTGAAGTGACAAAAGTCATGGGATAGCAATATGCAAATTTTCAGATGGCAGTAGCATCGCATAGAACAGGTATAAATGCGCAGTGCTTTTACAGAGCTTTCATTTCTGTTCAAGTTATTCATGTGAAGAGGTTTTAACGTGATGATGACCTCACGACGTGAATTAACAGACTTTGAACGCGGAATGTTAGTTGGAGCTAGACGCATGGGTCATGCCATTTCGGAAATCGTTAGAGAATTCAACATTCCCAGATCCACTGTGTCAAGAGTGTGCCGAGAGTATGAAATTTCAGGCATAACATCCCACCATGGACAGCGCAGTGGTCGACCGCCTGCACTTAAAGATCGAGACCGGCGACGTCTGCAAAGAGTCGTAAATTCTAACAGACAAGCAACACTGCGTCAAATCACCGTAGAAATCAATGTGGGACGTACAATGGACGTGTCTGCTAGAACTGTGCGGAGAAATTTGGATTTCTTGGGCTATTCCAGCAGAAGACCGACTCGAGTGCCTTTACTGACAGAACGACATCGCTTGCAGCGACTCTCGTGGGCACGTGAGCATATCGGTTGGTCCCTAGATGAATGGAAAACCGTGGCCTGGTCCGATGAGTCACGATTTCAGCTGGTAAGAGCCGATGGTAGGGTTCGAGTGTGGCGCAGACCCCACGAAGCCATGGACCCAAACTGTCAGCAAGGCACTGTTCAAGCTGGTGGTGGCTCCGTAATGGTGTGGGCTGTTTTTTCATGGCATGGACTTGGTCCTCTAGTGCGACTGGACCGAACATTGACTGGAAATGCTTATGTGCAGCTACTTGGAGATCACTTGCAGCCATTCATGGACTTCATGTACCCAAACAACGATGGGATTTTTATGGATGACAATGCGCCATGTCACCGGACCACAACTGTTCGCAATTGGTTTGAAGAAAATTCTGGACAATTCCAACGAATGATTTGGCCACCTAGATCGCCCGACATGAATCCCATTGAGCATTTATGGGACACCATCGAGAGGTCTGTTCATGCCCAAAATCCTGCCCCATCAACGCTTTCACAATTATGGACGTCTATCGAGACAGCATGGCTCAATATTCCTGCAGAAGACTTCCAACGACTTGTTGAGTCCATGCCACGTCGAGTTGTTGCACTTCGCCGGGCAAAAGGAGGGCCGACACGATATTAAGAGGTATCCCATGACTTTTGTCACTTCAGTGTATTGCGTTTCAAAAACGAGCAGTTTATTTGCAGTAATTCATTTTGTTCAAAAAAAAATTCCCTCCAAAAAAGTTGGAAAAGTTTTAAAAAGAATTCAATATTTATTTTTAAATTAACATTTGAAAGACTCTACTTGGTACTATTAGAAAAAAATACGATGAGAATTAAGTATCTGAAACGTTTTTAAAGAAGTTATGAAGTGAATAACTACAAAAGAACTATAGTTGCAATTTTTCTAAAATTGCAAAAGAACTATTAAATCTATGAGCAATCATGTGAAAGAAAAGCATAAGCATTGGAAACAAACAACAATCAAAAGAATGGAGCAATACTATCAGAAATATTAAATCCATTCAATTGAAAAAAATCACAAGTGTTGAAAAAAAAAGGAAAAAGCAAAAAGTTTATGTTAACTGAAAAGTTTAATGTAAATAAAAAGATCAAGAAATTAAAAAAGCGGGTTCTGAATGAAAGCAAATGAAAAGGAGTAAAATAAAATGTCGAAACGGAAAATTGATCTATCAAAAGACAAATGCAAAAGTACTGAGATCTATGTACATACTCGGACATACACACATAATCAGAGGAGTATTCTTAAACAGAAAAAATCAAGAAGGTGAAAAAATAATAATAATATAAAAGACCCTAGATGTAATTCAAATAAAAACGAATCTATTTGAGCTGTGATTTGATGAATTAACCGCGTTACAGGAAGAAACGAAAGAACTTAATAAAATATCCAACCGAATTATGAATGATTCGATGTAAATAATACACGTATTGAAAATTCAGATGTATAAAAAAAAGCATTATTCGAAATAAAAAACAAAACTTTTTAGAAAGAAATCATTAAATTAATCTAATGAATTAATACGTAAAAGAACAAAGTCTAAAAGTAAATAAATAAAAAAATCTAAGCAAATATGTAATAAGTAAAGGCTTATGGCACTGAACAAAAAGTCCGTTCGGAAAATTCAGCAATCATAACGTTTTTTTTTTTTCAGTAACTATAGTAATTAAAAGAATGCTCTGACCATGAATTGCGTTTTATCCATGCATTTTATTGCTATACTCTTCCTCCTACCTTTCATTAACTATTCCTTGGACCGTCAATTAGTTTCACGCTTTTTGCCATCCATATCTCACGCAAGAAACGCACACGTAACGAACATGAGTGGTTAACAATTCGTACACACGTTAACATCATTGTTGTAATTGTGTTCGACTTTAAATAAAAA
Organism: Uloborus plumipes; assembly: GCA_038373865.1. NCBI lineage: Eukaryota > Metazoa > Arthropoda > Arachnida > Araneae > Uloboridae > Uloborus > Uloborus plumipes. The sequence goes on from JAXGGA010013791.1 coordinate 9,789, forward strand.
CTAACTCTGCGTGTGATCACATTCTATCTTTTTGCTGCCTAAAACTAGAAGCACGAGAGCTATATAGAAGGAAATAAAGAAAATTGTATTTTGTTCGGAAATTTGAAAACAAAAACAACTCTTGAATTTTGTGGGTATAAATAAGTGGGTATCGGAGAGGGCCATTTATGCAGATATTCAAGTGAGAAACACTAAATCTGAGAATGCTTAAGGTAGGTGACTTTTCTGTACCTACCTTACCTGTACCTGTACTTACCTATGAGTTTTAGGGTCCTTTAGTGATTTGAATCTTAAACGAGCTTTTTTTTTTTTTTAATTCATAAAAAGCATAAGTACAACATTGTTATTATCTCAAATGCGGAAAAAAAGCCAGTACTGTCTTTGAAATCAGGATGTCTCAATTGTTTTAAGATTTAAAAACAATTTAAATGTATGAAATCTCATTTAAATTTTTGCTGAAATGATTTTCTTAGGTTGCAGGATGATAAAATATTAAAATGACTTTAATGAAGTTTTTTTTTCGTTCCTGCAGTCTTTTTCTTCGGCCTCTGAAAAGCATAAACAAAACAAATCATGAAAATTACATAGTCTGTAAATAAAGATAGAACAAGAAATTGCAATAAAATTCACCCGTTTTAAGGTTACCAAATGTACTTATATTTTTTATTTTAGTATACCTAAAACACACTACGAACATTGGAGGTGATTAGGGCTCAAGCTACTAAAAAGTCTCATCATCTGTGTATCATGCGTCACAAAAAATCGGTGCACCCTCTGATGCAAAATGTGGTACATACAACTTAAACAGCATCTAGTTCACCAGCACCTTTCTTTTTTCTTTTTTTTTTCTTTTTTTTTTTTTTTTTTTTTTTTGTACACTTCAACTTTCAGAATTATGTAGTTTGAACATTTCTGTATGTTTACTTTTCATCAATTTCTTTGTTTTTCAAAAAACTATTTCTAAAAATTTATTTGAGTTCCGGAAATTTATCGCTCATAAAATTATTCCGTTCACAAGACACACAAATTTAGTTAAGTGGCATGTGATTATTCAATACACACTTAATCCAAGATTTTAAATTCTTTATGTAAATTTTAAAGAACTACTCTAAAGGTACGGTATGTTAAAAAGTAGAGACACATCGAATATTCAGTACACTGCTTTTTTAGCAGACAAACCGAATAATCAGTTTGTGCAAATGTTTTAAAACAGTAGCTTGCGAAATCAGAGGAAAAGGGGGCGCATGGTACCTCGAATTATTGAAAACTTGGATCATTCGTAAAATTCTTTTAGCAATAGAAACTTTAACCCTTTTTTGGCGACAAAAGGATGTAAAACAATGTTAATTTCAAGTTGTTTTTCATATCCTTTCCAAAACATAATGAAGCAGTTATTAAAAAATCTGGTGTGAACGCCACACTACTTCCTTTTACGTTTAAATTCCATAATAGGGGCCTTAAGTATTAAAATAGTGCCTTAGAGTAAGCAAGATAACAATTCAAACATTTACAAACACCAGCTTGTCACGAATCAATGCAAAATAGTGTTTTACAATGATTCATTTTCAAAATATCCCCGATTTTAACATGATTCAGTGAAATTTTCGCAAAATATCGCCAATAGCCCCAAATTGAATCAAAATTCAAAAAAATATTTTTTTTCATTCAACATCGGGAATTGTAAACAATTAAAAACCTTGACGCTCGTGAATGAATTTTGGAAATTATCACTAATTTTAGAACAATTAATTACATGGATGAAAGTTACACAGGTGTATACATTAGTTAATGGAAAAATATGAAAAATACTACTAACCTGTAACGCAGGGTGAGATTTTGGATTTTTTTGGAGATTTCTGCAGACGTTCCATTGAATCCACAATTCTTCAGACTCTTTGTTATAAAACTGAAGTCATACCGAAAGAAGGTTTTAATACACAAAATTACACTAGAGACTTACACAAACAAAGAGTAGTTTTTCAAACGGAAAGGAAAAGAAAAATGATTAGCATCTTAGTATAGTTGCCATTCAGGTAAAACAGAAACTAACAAAGTTAATAATATGACAGTCACTCCTCCCTAAAAATTAGTAACATAGTCTGATAAATAGGCTGGTTTCCGTTTGAGACGGACTGGACGCGCAGTCGGAGTCGGACTCTTGACTGGCTCAGGATAATCATCATCTGAACTTGAAACAGGAGGTAAGTCAGGTAACTGTGATAACGGAATGTCTTCCTCAGCTGTGTCCTCAACAACTTCTGTTGGCAATTCCCCACAAGGAGCTAGTCGTCTGGTTGATACGGTAGATTCTCGTCCATCGGGAAAACGTATGTGGGCGTAGTCAGGATTAGACTCGATCAGTTGAACCTCTTGCACAAGTGGATCAAATTTACTAGTTCGAAGATAATTTTTCATTAGAATCGGACCGCTCTCAGTCAACCAAGTGGGCATTGACCTACCATTTTCTGTCCTTCGCTGGTGATTAAACATGCCTTTATGAGGAGTTACATTAGTTGAAGTGCAGAGAAGAGAACGAATGGAATGTAAAGCCATATCTAGAACTTCTTCCCATTGATCTATTTTCATGTTGTTTGATCGAAGTGCTAAGGTTATCGTCTTCCATATGATGCCATTATATCTTTCGATTTGGCCGTTACCTTGAGGGTTATAGGGAATCGTTCTACTTGTTGCAACGCCTTTAGAGTTTAAGAAAACTTTCAGCTCCCTCGACATAAATCCTGCACCTCGATCCGTATGTACGTAAGCAGGAATTCCAAAAATACTGAATAAATGCTTCAAATGCTTTATCACAGTTGCTGCAGAAACATCAGAGCAAGGAAACGCAAAAGGAAATCTCTTATACTCATCCACAATTGTCAACAGGTATTGATTTCTGTTTCGCTTTGGTAAAGGCCCTTTAAAATCGAAATTCAGTCTTTCGAACGGTGCCGTTGCTTTTATTAGGTTTCCTACGTTTTTGTGAAATCGAGGCTTTAATTCAGCGCAAATATGACAAGAATTAGTTACCTTTCGTATTTCTTCAACAGAAAACGGTAAATTTTTAGCTCGTACCCAATGATTCATTCTAGTTACTCTTGGGTGGCAAAGAACGTTATGCAGAGTTTTAAGGTCATGAACAGGATTCAAATAAGCACTTATTCGGGAAAAAGCGTCAGCAGATGCATTTTGATTGCCTGGGCGATAAATTATGTCAAATTTATAGCAAGAGAGTTCTAAACGCCATCGCAATATCTTTTCATTTTTGACTTTGCCAGAGTGTTGCTGGTCAAACATGAATGAAACGGATCGCTGATCAGTAATTACTTTGAAGTGCCTTCCAATAAGGTAGTGTCGCCAGTGTCACAGAGACTCAACTATGGCATATGCTTCTTTTTCAATTGAGGAATGCCGGTATTCTGATTTATTTAATGTTCTTGAGAAAAATGCTACTGGTCTGCCAAGTTGACTTAATGTTGCCGCAATTGCAAATTGTGATGCGTCGGTCTCAACAGTAAATTCAACATCATCTTCAATGGCAGCCATAGATGCATTTACTAGTTCTCTTTTTAGACTTTCAAATGTAGAAATAGCTTCTTCAGACAGAGGAAAGGTTGTTTTCTGGACTAATGGCCTTATTTTTTCTGAAAATCTGGGTAGCCACTGGCTGTAGTAGGAGAGCATTCCCAAGGCTCTTTGTAGGGAAGATATATCCTTCGGAATAGGTAAGTCGATCAGCGGTTGTAAACGGCTTGGATCAGGTCTAATGGTTTTGTCAGTAATTATATAACCGAGTAACTTAATAGTTCGAACAGAAAAAGAGCATTTGTCGTTGTTCAACGTTAGCTTATATTTCTTAATTGCTGATAAGAAATGTTCCTGGTTTGTGTCGTGATCCTCTTGATTTTTCCCGCAAGCAGTGACATCGTCTAGGTATGGGAAAACGCCAATGAGCTTTTCCTCCTGAATTATATGATCAATAACCCTTTGAAAACTGGCGACACCATTAGTGACTCCGAATGGGACGCGAGTAAACTGATAAAGTTTACCACAGGCTTCAAAAGCTGTATACGGTTTCTCTGTCTCCAAAATGGGTATTTGATGATATGCGCTCTTTAGGTCTATAACACTAAATACGTCAAACTTCGACACTTTAGAAATAATTTCATCGATTCTTGGGAGAGGATATGCATCTAATAAGGTAAACTTATTTATAGTTTGAGAATAATCAATTACCATTCTGTTTTTCCCGTTCTTTCCTTTAACAACTAAAGCTTGCGCACGCTACGGTGAGTTACTAGGCTCAATAATTTCTTCACACAGAAGCCTTTTAATTTCTGTTTCTATAAAACTGGTATCCACATTAGAATGACGTCTAGACTTAGTTGCGATAGGCTTACAGTCCTTGGAGAGATTAGCAAAAATCGAAACAGGTATAACTTTCGCAACGGCTAAATTACAGATTTTAAGTGCTGGTTGAGAGCCATTAAATGTAATTTCAATGGCGGAATGATTTTGAAGTACGTCATGCCCAATCAAAACATCCGAGCAAAGATTCTTCATAATTAATATGGAAACATTATTATAAACATAGCCTTGCATTTTGATATTCACTTTACACTGACCAGCGACATCTGAAAATAAGGATGAACTAGGTGACCCGTGCGGAATTCCGCAAAAAAAACTCTAAACTTAAAATTGAGTTATTCAGGTTCAAAGATTTCAGTCCTCGATTGGATGTGTTAGATTTGGTGCCTTAGTTTCGCTCCCCTGCAAACCTAGGTCACCTAGGTATATGAAAATCAAATACCCAAGGCTACTACTAAACTAAATACTAACGTTATCGCAAAACTACCATAGTATTTTGAAACAATAAAAGTTACAATTAAGGTTTACCGAGCTAAGCCTTGGCTTGAAATGTCGCATTTAAAATTGATTTGAACAACAATGGTAAAGATTTTAACAGTTGAGCAAAAAATTTAACTTTTTCAAACTTCAATCGCTTATAAGTCGCTTAAACGTGGATTTTCGAGATTCTCGTTACGCTGCGCTAGCGGAGAAACGTTCTAAAGAACGCATTTTTTTTAATCTTTCGAATGAAATCAAAATGGAGACGATACAACAATTATTTCTCTAGATAGTCAATTTTGTACCCAAAAATTGAAGTTCGAATAAAAAACGAACCGACACTTTTTAGAGGGTGGGTCTAATTTTCGTCAATAGCCCGCGGGATAAGCTTCAAAATCATAAATTTTCATGCAATTCGATAAAGAAATGAGCGAGTTTCGACCGGGTATAGGATTCGGCTTAGAGAAATAATATATGGAGATTTGCCATAGTAATTTTTCCAAAATATGGTAGAATCTGTACGCCACATTTTTCCCCAAGGGAAAACCACTATCAATGAAACTTAGGGAGCTTCCGGTGTCAATTAAAGCATTCGCTTTGATGCTATTTACTTCAATTTGAATTATAGATTTCCGAAGGCAGTAAAGTGAAGCAGCAGAGACAGACGCGATACAATCAGTAGAAGCAACAGCGTGTTCCTTAGTTGAAGGTTCCCGAGAGAGACAAACGCGTTGAAAATGTCCTCTTTTCGAGCATAATTTGCACACTGCATTTTTAGCTGGACATAAACTTCTGGAATGGCGAGTACCGCCGCAAAAATAACACTGTCCTTTTTTTGATACTGAAGCAGTTGTCGTAGTAGTTGTGTCTGAGTCATCATTCAATTTATCATGCTTATTAGTAGCAGAGCGATCTACAGACGAAGATTGACAAGCGACATTTTGGTTATACGTGGCAGAATAATCAGCATCCGAGTAATTGGCTGACTGTACTTTCGCCAACTCTAAGGAGCGAGCTTGATTGTAAGCATTTTCGAGAGATAGAGAAGTATTTTCCAACAACCGTTGGCGAATTTGGCTGTTATTTAATCCACTGATGAATGAATCTCGAATACACTGAAGTGACAAAAGTCATGGGATAGCAATATGCAAATTTTCAGATGGCAGTAGCATCGCATAGAACAGGTATAAATGCGCAGTGCTTTTACAGAGCTTTCATTTCTGTTCAAGTTATTCATGTGAAGAGGTTTTAACGTGATGATGACCGCACGACGTGAATTAACAGACTTTGAACGCGGAATGTTAGTTGGAGCTAGACGCATGGGTCATGCCATTTTGGAAATCGTTAGAGAATTCAACATTCCCAGATCCACTGTGTCAAGAGTGTGCCGAGAGTATGAAATTTCAGGCATAACATCCCACCATGGACAGCGCAGTGGTCGACCGCCTGCACTTAAAGATCGAGACCGGCGACGTCTGCAAAGAGTCGTAAATTCTAACAGACAAGCAACACTGCGTCAAATCACCGTAGAAATCAATGTGGGACGTACAATGGACGTGTCTGCTAGAACTGTGCGGAGAAATTTGGATTTCTTGGGCTATTCCAGCAGAAGACCGACTCGAGTGCCTTTACTGACAGAACGACATCGCTTGCAGCGACTCTCGTGGGCACGTGAGCATATCGGTTGGTCCCTAGATGAATGGAAAACCGTGGCCTGGTCCGATGAGTCACGATTTCAGCTGGTAAGAGCCGATGGTAGGGTTCGAGTGTGGCGCAGACCCCACGAAGCCATGGACCCAAACTGTCAGCAAGGCACTGTTCAAGCTGGTGGTGGCTCCGTAATGGTGTGGGCTGTTTTTTCATGGCATGGACTTGGTCCTCTAGTGCGACTGGACCGAACATTGACTGGAAATGCTTATGTGCAGCTACTTGGAGATCACTTGCAGCCATTCATGGACTTCATGTACCCAAACAACGATGGGATTTTTATGGATGACAATGCGCCATGTCACCGGGCCACAACTGTTCGCAATTGGTTTGAAGAAAATTCTGGACAATTCCAACGAATGATTTGGCCACCTAGATCGCCCGACATGAATCCCATTGAGCATTTATGGGACACCATCGAGAGGTCTGTTTGTGCCCAAAATCCTGCCCCATCAACGCTTTCACAATTATGGACGTCTATCGAGACAGCATGGCTCAATATTCCTGCAGAAGACTTCCAACGACTTGTTGAGTCCATGCCACGTCGAGTTGTTGCACTTCGCCGGGCAAAAGGAGGGCCGACACGATATTAAGAGGTATCCCATGACTTTTGTCACTTCAGTGTATAATCGTTTTTATTTTGATCAGCGGATACAGCTTCAAAATTGCAGTCCTTGCTTAGTTGTTTTAGAGCCGATAGATATTGATCAATTGATTCTCCAACCAATTGTCGCCTTGTCGCCAAGCAATGTCTTGCGTAGATAACATTTTTAGGCTTAATGTATAATGTGTTTAAACTATCAATCGCTTCTTTAAAATCTTTACAGTCTGATATATATAGAAATACGTTCGGAGAAACAAAATTTGTAAGCAGCTGCATCTTACCGGTATCGGAAACATCTTTTATATGAACCAAAAAATTATCAAAAGTGCTTTTCCGGTAGAATCCTAGTTTAAGGTCCGGGTTTGGCGATTTTGCTTAAAGTCGCCAAACAATCCAATCATCCAATGATAATTCTATGGTTGCCATTTTGCTTAAAGTAGCCAAACAATCCAATCACCCAATGCTAATTCTGTGGTTGCCAGATTTATTCATTTATCGCCGGACCATAAACTAGGATTCTACCGCTTTTCCAATGTAGCCATTGTCTATCCGCTGTAGAGTTGGAAGGATCCAAATCAAGTCTTTCAGGTTTTAAGTATTTTTCCATTCTGCTTAAGTTGTAATTCCCGTCGAGAATTATGTGTATTAAATTGTTATAAAACTGAAGTCATACCGAAAGAAGGTTTTAATACACAAAATTACACTAGAGACTTACACAAACAAAGAGTAGTTTTTCAAACGGAAAGGAAAAGAAAAATAATTAGCATCTTAGTATAGTTGCCATTCTGTCAAAACAGAAACTAACAAAGTTAATAATATGACACTCTCCTCCATGCCTTCACAAACCGATCTATCACGCGTATTTTTTCGTAATTTATCAATGCATTCCTTGTGTAAGTTCAGCAGGGCAAACGTTTCATCATCTGCCCAGCTGTTGTCTCTACGTTTCATAGCGGCAGCCATCTTTGAGTGAGAAATCGTGAAATGGCTCGAGTTGAGCGGCTTTAAAATGTCGCTCAAACTGAGCGGCATTGAGATGCGCTAAGTGAATAGATTAGACTCCTAGAAATGATATGTACCTTTAGCGAGATTTGTTTCAATTTCTCAGGAATGTAGTCCCCCCCCCCCTCCTCGCTTCAAAAAGAAGAAGGCCTCAAAATGAGACAGAGCTTCCCCTAACTTTAAGGTTTAATCGAGCCCTGCTGACAGAGACTCAAATAATTTGGTAACTATGAGTGTACATATGACATCCGTTCTCTCTAGTTTTTCTCTGTTGGCCTCTGGATGGTGTGGTTTTTCTACTTCAGCTTCCCATGCCACGGAGTAACCGACGAGTGGGAACAGACCTCCAGTACAACCATCGTCACTACCTCTTTGGGAAGGATCGAAGGGAGGACAGTGTCCTTCAGAGGCATCCCTGTTCGACAGTTCCTAGGTGTGCCCTACGCCAAGCCTCCACTTGGAGAAAAACGATTCAAGAAACCAGAACCCATCAACTCGTGGTCTGACACACTCCAGGCTCTCAACCAACCTCCAGCCTGCATCCAGTACAATGACAACCCATTTCCCTGGTATGACGACCAGCCGGGGAAAAGTGAAGACTGCCTGTTCTTGAATATTTGGTCTCCGGTAGAGGACAGTCAAGGCAGTAAAAAGGCCGTCTTCTTCTGGATTTTTGGGGGTGGTTTCTTTATAGGCTCCATCCGCCAACCTATCTACGACGGACGCGTCATCGCCAGCCTGGGGGATGTCGTAGTGGTCACCATCAGCTTTCGACTGGGGTCGTTTGGATTTCTTTCTTCTGGTACTGAAGACGTTCCCGGCAATATGGGTAAGTACACTGGCCCCCGCTTATATGAATCACGTTTGTTCAAAACAGTTTCAATTCAATAAAGCGCCTGATTCAGTAAAGTGGCTAATTCCCAGGCCCGTCATTTTTTTGGGGGGGAGGGGTCAATTGCCCCCCCCCCGGCTTTGAGAAACCAATGTACACACATAAGTAGGCGTGGTTTTTGATGTTTTCCGATGAAATTGCATCTTGTTTGAACCCTTTGCCCCCCCCCCCCTCCCTGGAAAAACTTGAAATGATGTCCCTGCTAATTCGATAAAACTGGATTTTGTTCTTTTTCTGACAAATTGATTCATTAAGGCTGTTGATTTGTTGATTCTATTTACCACGGATTCAATTAACTAACTTCCACTGTATACTAATCTGTCTTTTTTCTGCCGACCACATTGTTTAGTGGTCAGAGAAGTATGACTCGGATGGCTCGGTCCCGGACTAGGGCCATGGGTGTACTTTCTCTATCTTTTGTTCATGCCCTTTCTCTGTGTGAATGTCTGCCTGCTCTATAAACGGGTCTTATGTCATGTGTGCGGAGCTAAATCGGACTTCCACCTTAATGGTGCTAGTAAAAACGGAAGCCGCACCAATTCTAATTTAAATCCGAGTAGATACATATATCTACTCGGGCTCGAATACCCGAACGGTAACAGAATAACATCTCTTTTTTTAGTGTGTGTGTGTGTGTGTGTGTGTGCGTGTGCGTGTGCGTGTGCGTGTGTGTGTGTGTGTGTGTGTGTGTGTGTGTGTGTGTGTGTGTGTGTGTGTGTGTGATTACTCTCTAACTTATCAAAAAAGTTTGAATATTTATCGCGAATCATTCTGTCATAATAAGGTTACCTTAAGTACAGTCAAATATGTAAAACTCTTTATCAATACGTCTTAGATAAATGATGTTGTGGATGAGAAATTAACATTTCATCACTGATGACTGAAAGGAAATTCTGTAGGGCCACTGTAGCCTGGTCAGACGATCTCTGGATTCGTGAACGTTCCCAAGCCGAGTGCTGGAATTAGCTCGGTTAATATAATTTCTGTCGAGGACACTTAAGGCGGCTGCTGCATGTTAAATCTAAAACCTTAAAAGTAAATACTTACCAACAATTACGGAGCTTTAAAATTTGATACAAAAGCTTGCAGAAGAAAAACTGAAATGGAATGTTAGGCTTTGTGAGATTGAATTTTTATTTCATTCATTTTGTATCGTATTTGAATTATGTTTTTGTTACCCCTTCATTTTTCCCAATTCTATGTCTTTAAATCCTACAGAAATATGTGTGTTTGTGTTGAAAATTCTTGTATTTCATGAGTATGTTTTTATTATCTGACGGCTTTTAGGAATATGGGACTTGCTACTCGGGCTGCAGTGGGTTAGAGACAACATCGACTCCTTCGGCGGAGACCCGACCCGGATCACAATTGCAGGAGTGAGCTCCGGGTCCATCTTGGCCGGACTCATGTCCGTCTCTCCCCTCGCGCGAGGACTCTACTCCCAACAAATCCTGCAATGCGGATCGCCTGCCTACCTCCTGGCATTCAGCACCGAGCAGACCCTGGACCGCAGTCAACAAGTGGCAGAGAAAGTGGGCTGTGCCAATCAGTCCTTCACTATCCAAGACCATCCTCAACAGGTCGTCAGCTGTCTCAGAGGTAAGACAACAGTTGGGTTCATGAATCATGATGATCTCAAAGCACTTACTTTTTGGAAGAGCAATAGCACTTGTACACTGTAAAAAATAGGTGTTGCTTTTACAGTATAATACAGCTAATTTTACAGTAATAAACTGTAAAATTGCTAATTTTACAGTAGTAGACTCAAATTGCTAGTTTACAGTCATGAACTGTAAAATTTCTAGTTTCAGTTTATTACTGTGCATTTTACAGTTTTAAACTGTGACCTCTGCTGCCAGTATTATACTGTTGTTTTTACAGTGTAATACAGCTTAATTTATGGTAATAAAATAAAATTGCTAATTCTACAGTAAGAAACCAAAATTACTAGTTTTACAGTGATAAACTGTAAAATAGCTAATTTTACAGTTTATTACTGTGTTTTTAGTTTTAAACTGGAAGCTCTGCTGCTATTATTATACTCCAAAATCAACATTTTTTTTTTTTTTTTTTGCAGTGTAGCGTATAAAAATTCTATGTATAAAGGTCCTATTTTAGCAAAAATTTTGTAGCATTTTATTTGAGATAGATGTTGTAGTTCCCCATAAAAAAATCTCCGCTATCACAGGAAAAGCTATGGCATCCACCCGAAGCGTAGTGCAACCGAATTTTTGTTAGAATAGGGTTCAATTATTGCTAGTTAAATCTTATGGGGAAGGCTTACCTAGACAGAATAAAACATTCACTAGATGTTCAATTATGGTTTAAAATTTAACTATAAGGAAGAAAAAAAATTGTTGAAGTTTGAAGTAATAGTTAAGTTTTCGAGTAAAATTAGCGGCCAAATAGGTAAGTTTATTTTATGTCATGAATTTGTTTGAAACAAAGTGAGTACAGAGTCTGATATCTATTATCATTATGCTTACTGTCTCACATTAAAATTTATAGATTGCATAAAAGGTATCAAATATTTGTTCTCATCATAAAGTAAAATGGGACAGGACCCTAATGGTGAGTTCTTTCACTTTGAATTTGGGTAAATACGTTGACTTAATACGGGGAAACTACTGCTATAACTTTTACAGGTAATGAGTGCTCGCTAATCAGGTAACATTTTTTCAGTATTAGTCCTTTTCAGAGGACTCCGGAGGAATCGTACAGGTATTTGGTCTTTTCAGATGTTGAAGCAATGACTCTGAGCAGAGCAGAAGCGAGTTTAAATCCCCATTCCTCCAGGAGTTATTTACCTCAGTACGGAGACGAAATATTTCCCGAGGATCCAAGGATATCCATTGCAAAAGGCAATTTCCAGAAGAATAACATTCTTATTGGCAACAACCTCGATGAAGGAGCCTTTCAGGTAAGATATCTCCCAAAATTGCTTGATTGCAACGTGAAGATGAATTGTTGTCTTAATGACCATTATTTTTACAATATTTTCTATCATAATGGCTTAATAAGCAGTCATTCGCAATACATGTGTGCATTAAGTATGCCGGTCACCTTGTCTAGTGGTCAGAGAAGTCTGGCCAGGATGGAGGGGTTCTGGGTTCGAATCTCGGCTTGGGCATGAATGCACTTTTTCGCTCCTGTCCTTGTCCCTTCTTTGTGTGAATGTTTTGTTGTTCAGTGAATGGTTGCCTGCCCTATAAACAAGTCTCTATGGCATGTGTGTACCGTGGAAGTCGGACTTCACACCAAATTACGGTACAGTTGAAAAAGTGAAGCAACGCATGCCAAATTTTCAGCCCTGCAAGGAAGCAACAACAATATCAAGAATCAAAAGGCGTATCGAGAGTCCAAGTCATGGTAAAACCATTTTTGTAATAACAAAGCCAAACGTAAGATTAGAAACATTTCGAAGAAGAAAAACATCGACACGTCATTTCTGTGTTGTCACTATCAAATGTCTAAATTCCAATCAATCCAGTTTTATTTTGTTAATATTCTTTCGTCGTTTCAGATCACTACCAGCAACCCTGACCTGTTCGGATTTTTCGGCGAGAAGAATCCACGCATCAACAAGAGTCTGGCTCAGGACATGATGCGATCCATGTTTTCTCGCTTCAAGGACCCGGATGCTGTGGTGTCCCACTACCTCCCCGATAGCATCAGCGATGACGATTACGAATTGCCCAGGCACCAGCTATACACAGCATCCGTCGATTATTCGCTTATCTGCCCTGACGTATATTTCGCTGAAAGTTACGCTTCCCAAGGCAGTGACGTCTACTTTTATTTTTTCACCAAGCGCCCCAGCACAACACCCTGGGCCCCCTGGATGGGCACCACGCATATTGACGAGGTTCAGTTTGTATTCGGGTCTCCGCTGAAGGACCCAGAGATATACGAAGAGGAGGAAATAAAACTGAGTGAAGAAATCATAGATTACTGGACGCAATTTGTCAAGAATGGGTGCGTAAACTTTGTAATTAAAGTGGGACTATTCCAACTCTTGAAGCGGTATCCTTGAAATTTTTATGAGGTTCAGTCTGAATCCGAACTAGGCAAAGACCCCTCATATGAAAATCTGTATAATTTTAAAGCAGTTACTGCGAATTAGAGGACCAATTTAACATTCATAGCTTGTACTTATCCTACTAAAATGCATAAAGTTGTCTTAAAATGTCATGCATGCTTCAAAATAGCGGGGGAGAGAAATTAACGCTGTTTTGTGCCCTGGTCCACGGATCCATGGGACAGTACGTTAATCATTACCCGGGCACAATTTGTATTTTCGGATGCCTTCTTAAAAATCCAGGGAAACAAGAACAAAAGGATATTAAAATGAGCCGTGCCACACACACACAACATAGGTTACTCAACGCATTATTGATCTGTGAGCACGACCATTGCGAAGAAATAATGGTATTTAGTACATCAGGCTCTAAGAGCCCGATCAGTATTTCACTGAACTAACACCACGTCAATCTGAACATTTGTTTACAAAAAAAAAAATCTGGTATGGACCCCACACTACTTCCTTTTACGTGTACATTTCTTAGTAGTTGCGTTTTGCGTTAAGTGTTAAAAAAAGTGCTTGGAGTGGGTAAGGTAACAATTCAAATATTTACTCCCCTAATCTGCCACAAAACAATACCGAGCAGAAAAATCCGATGAGAATACGATGAGATTAGGAGCAATTTACGAGCAGAACAGTCCCGTGCCGAGGAATTTCATCGGGAAACTTGATCGGAAGGATATCGTTTTCCGATGGAACATAGCTCATCTTATTTTCATCGGGAAAGTTGATCGGAAGGATATCGATTTCCGATGAAAAGTAGCTCATCGAAAACCGTGCTCGGATACTGATCGAAACGATGTCATTGTGCGTTACAGGATCAGTTTACGAGGAGTTTGTTGATCGGCCGAGCAAAATCCGATGAGTTGATGCTACTTGTGTTACTACGTAAAAGGAACGTAAAAAAAACTGCTCTTAAATCTTCGCACTAATCGGGAGACCATAGTAATCAGTGTTTAAAAATGAGACTAAGAGGCTGTCGGCACCTTCACGGAATTATTCCACTTCGAATCGATGCATAACCCTACCTAGAGCCGCTATATAGACAGACCGACGCATCAAGATTAAGTTTTACCACTTTGGATCCAATTCCTTAACTTTTACTTTCAATTTTCATTGTTGTGGAGTAGGGTTACCGGAAAAAAGTTTTGGCACATTACTAAGCTTTGCCAAATCCACGTGCCGCTAATAATTGCTCACAGTGAAAAATTACCAAAACGCGATTACTGGCCAGAAAAGACAACCACTCAAACACACAAACACGTGCTGGATCCAAAGTGGTGAAACTTAATCTTGATGCGCCGGCTCGTATATATAGGGGCCTTAACCCTACCCGAAGACCACTATATAAATGTGCTGACATATCAGCTTAAGTTTGACCACTTTAGATCCAGCGCGTGTTTGAGTGGTTATCTTTTCTGGCTAGTTATCGCGTTTTGGTATTTAATTTTTCACTGAGCAATTATTAGCGGCTCGTAGATTTGGTAAGGGCGCTTTTCCACTTACCGACACGGCAACGATAAATCGTAAGCGATTGTCGTCATCCGACATTGGCGCACGCAAAATGCATTAAAATATGCTATGCGCTTTTCCATCTCCCGATTCCAGGACGATTGTGTCGTCTCCGACCGAACGCCGTCGTTTGTCGTCCCATTCGTGTCGGATAGCAGCCGTCTCGCCTTTAAAATCGGGACGACATTCATTCATCTGTTTACTTTCTTCGAAATATAGCAATGGCGTTCAAATTCGACATCTCTGCATTAATAAATATAAGCTTCAATTTGCAGACGATTGATAAAAGATGAAGCAATAAAAGATCTTAATCATTTTATTTTATACTTTGTTCCATTAATTGCAGCGCAGACGACTTTTAATGCTTCCAAAAAAAGATTAAATTTTCATTCTGAACTTTCTTCGATGAGCAACACAATAGTCATGGCATTCAAGTTTGACGTGCCTGTTTAGTGTGAATTAATTGAGCAGCGACCGTGTCTATGGGATAAGCGAAATATTTTATACAAAAACAAAATTCACAGGGAAAAAGCCTGGAAAGAAGTTTTTACATTTTTAGATGAGGAATATGACGGCAAATCTTCTACAGACAAGAAAGAAACAGGTAAACTCAAAGAGCATTGTTCGTAACTATAAAAATGTATTATACACTTTGGATTAAACTACTTGTGTTAAATAATCTTGTCCAGATTTTAAATTTTTACTATTCTTTGTAAATTTAGTAAAAATATTTAAAATCACCTAAAATCTTTTTACAATTTCTTGAAAAGTGTATAAAACTCGCTTACAATGAACCTTTCTTTAAAAATATCGTGCATCCAATACCATCTCTTAATTTGTTTTCTTTTTCTCCGGAGGTAAAGCAAATATAGTAGTCGTAATCTGTTAAATTGAGCAGCCACAAAAATATACGTGCGAACACAGTGCTGTTTCGAAATGAAATGCGGTGGAAAATGACCCGTTCGGAGAAACGATATCGTTTAAGTGGAAAAGCAGTGCTATAGACGACACGGCACCGTACTTATCGTTGCAGTATTACCGTCCGACTTTCGTCGGTGTCGTGTCGTCAAGTGGAAAAGCGCCCTAACGCTTGGGAATGTCCCGAAACCTTGCTCTGGTAACCCAGCTAAGCAATAATGAAAGATTGAAAGTAAAAGTAAATAAATTGGATCCAAAGTGGTGAAACTTAATAAGCTGATGCGTCGTCCTGTCTAAATAACAGTTCAACTCTACCCTAAAACCGTCTCTGCTTAGAAATTCCAGAAACGGTCATGGTTTGAGGGAGGAGTTACGACGTCAATTCGCAACAGAATACTACCTTTTTGAGGAATAAGGTTCAAAGTATCCTTCTGAGGCGGTTATACTCTAAACCAAGAGTCTTGCAGAAAAATAAAAGGTCACTGTGAACAATTAATACATATTGTTTTTACTTTGCCAGAACTAAAAATGTTATCTGGAATAAGTTTTCAAATTTTACTGGATCAGTTAATATTCTCTTCAAATTTTCCTGATATGCTTTTTTTTTTCTTCCAAAGGAGACCAAGTCAGACGTGGCCAAAATACTCCCGAGAGAATCCAATTCTTCATATTCTGGACGTGGAATCAAACAAGACGGGCATGGGACCGCACAAAGACCACTGCGACTTTTTCAGGCCCTATTTCGGATTTTAACTTTTCTGTTTCTTATCAATTGCCATTCTTTACGGACTTTCCTAAAATGTACTAAAATAAATCGATTTTTCTTCGACTTATCTAACTTTTCATAGCAGATCTTTCTCAACATTTCGTGCTCACTCGTTTGTTTGTTTGTTTCAAATGGGGCTGCGTTTAGCTTCTTGCCATTTGCAGATCTAGTTGATTCCCCAAAGTGGCATCCACTCTTTCTTGTGGCACCACCATCGGCGGGATACCATTGCCACAAGTATTTTTGACGCCCAGTTTCCACACTAGATGGGGGCACCTGGGCTCTATTCGATGCGAAACTGCACTAGAAATTTAATTTTGCCATGAGATACTATAAGCCAAACAAATACTCGAGGGATCTTTTACATGCCGCATAATCATACGACATGAGCGCTGTCGATTTTCTGCATCATGAAAATCTACCGACTGGAGTCGGGTTCGATCCCGCGCTTTTGGGCGTAAAAGACCAGCGTCTTAACCACTATACCACTCTGTCGCTCGTTTGTATACGAAAAAAGTTTATCAGATTTTTTATTGATTTATTGATATTTTTATTACTTTTCCATTCAATTTTATTTGTTCCACCGTTTTTTTCACTACATGCCTATTGCTTTCCGGGTTTTAACATCGACCAAAAATGAACCCAAAGTTCGAAACGCACTGTCACTAACTTTTAATTCAGAAATTTACCAATCAAAAATTTAATTTGAATTGTTTGGATACATCACCATTCGCTGCAGGTCGCTAAGTAGCACTTTGTGTGATACCTGGGGAATCACGTTTTGAGGCAAATCCGATAAGCCCTTAGTATTACGGGGCGTTGATTTAAAATAATTGAATGTCAACTACAATCCTGTAGTGTTGTTAAATGAAGTTAGTATGTTTGGCTAAAAGTTAGACTGCTGTGCTGGTCTATAACGGCGGTGTTAAAGGCTGCTTTCATCCTTAAACTAAAAAACAACTAGCATTCTCTATTTTTACTTTTACTCTATGAATAATACACACACAACTTGCTTCATTTATAATACAGGTAACTTTTTGTCTTCCTGATCTAAAACGGAATGGCACTGCTTATGTTGGTCAGGAAGTCAGCGTCATTGTCTTTTAAATTCCAAGAGCAGGAATCAGCTTGCGAAAAGGACACTTTTTTCTTCTTCGTTGTAAACCCATCATGCTATCGTACTACACTGCGATGCAAAAGTTTAGACAAATGGCAAATATGTAAAAATATCTGGTATGGACCCCACACTACTTCCTTTTACGTGAAAATTTCTTAGTAGTTGCCTTAAGTCTTAAAAAAAGAGCTTGGAGTAAGCAAGGTAACAATTCAAATATTTACTCCCCTAATCTGCCACAAAACAATGCAAAAAATATTTTACAATGGTTAATTTTCTAAATATTGCTGATTTTAATATCATTCAGTGAATTTTTCGCAAAATATCGCCAATAGCGCCAAGTTGAACCCAAATTCAAAAAATATTTTTTTCGCCAAATTTGTCGCCAACTTGGCGATATGTCGCCAAGTTGGCGTCAAACACTTGGCGACCAAAGCTTGGCGACATGTCGCCAAGTGGTTGCGCCAATTCTTATCACTTGAGTCTGTATTGAAATTAACATTGATTTACCCCAAAAAGTTGTAAAAGACCCCCTTGGGAACATTCTAATGCAATCACAAGGGGAGGTGCACAACTAGACCCCCCTCAGAGACTACATACCAAGCTAGAAGTTTCTACGGCATATAGTTTTTGAGTTATGCGACATACATACGCACATACATCCGCACATACGTACACACAGACGTCACGAGAAAACTCGTCGTAATTTACTCGGGAGTGGTCGAAATTGATTTTTCGGCTGTTTGTATGTTGTTAGGTACATATGCACGTGCTGATAGGTCGAAAAAACTACGCTACATTCATTCGGGGGTGAGCAAAGTCAAAATTTAGACCGAAATTTGAGTGAAATTTTTTTCGTGATCACAATACTTCCTTTACTACGTAAAAGGAAGTAAAAAAAGAAAACTATTCAACGAAATGCTTTCTAATTTCTACTGCAGGTACACAATATGGTCCCAAATACGTGTCTGGAGTTCTTAAAACTATAACTGGAATCAAATTTTGGATATTACAAAAGACATTTTTTTACATTGTTGCAAAAGTTCAGACAATAGTCAGATTTAATGCAAATATCCCTTGAAATGTGATTAGTGGAGGAAATGCGGGACTGTATTATTCATTTATAAAGTGCAGAGATTGCTGAATAAATAATCAAAACCTCAAAAGCTCTTTAGTTCCCGTGTAAAGAAGATGAGAAAGTTTGGAAGCGGAAATTTGAAAATGAACCTACTTTATTATTTTTTTCTTTTAAATCGGCTCTAGTTTGGTAGTACAGTGTTTTTTACTTTGTGGAGAGCAAATTCAGACATGAGTATCGATCAAAAAGTCCAAGAAAAATTACATTTCTTAAGGATGAAGGAATTGAAAAAACGGCTCAGACTGACGATTCGCCCCTTTTCCTACAAAACTTTAACTTGGGTCAAAAACAGCACGTGACAGCATAAGTAGATGAACAACTGAATCGGAATGCATAAAAAAAAACAAAGAATTGTGCCTGAGCCTTTTCGGACAGAGTGTCCCAAATAAGCCAGCTTTTAATGTGAAAAGCAGCATATGTATCATCGTGACTAAAAAATGAATGGTACTTTCTTTGATAAAAATTATTAAAATTGGAATGGCCTAGATGGGTTATAATTCTTTTCGCGGGACTTGAGAAATATCCAATGATCATATGCTGTGCTGCTTTTACCAACAAAATCTGGCTTATTTGGGACACTGTCCGAAAAGGCTCAAGCACAATTCTTTTTTTTCTTTCTTTTTTATGCATTCCGATTCAGTTGTTCATCTACTTATGCTGTCACGTGCTGTTTTTGACCCAAGTTGAAGTTTTGTAGGATTAAGGGGCAAATCGTCAGTTCGAGCCGTTTTTTCAATTCCTTCATGTTTCTTCATATTTTTTCTTGGTCTTTTGATCGATACGCATGTCTGAATTTGCTCTCCACAAAGTAAAAAACAACGTACTACCATAATAGAGTCGATTTAAAAGACAAAAAATTAATAAAGTAGGTTCATTTTCAAATTTTGGCTTCCAAACTTTCTCATCTTCTTTACACGAGAACTACAGAGCTTTTGAGATTTTAATTATGTATTCAGCAATCTCTGCACTTTACATTCGAATAATAAAGTCCCGTCTTTCCTCCACCAATCACATTTCAAGGGATATTTGCATAAAATCTGACTATTGTCTAAACTTTTGCAACAATGTAAAAAATTGTCTTTTGTAATATCCAAAATTTGATTCCAGTTATAGTTTTAAGAACTCCAGACACGTATTTGGGACCATATTGTGTACCTGCAGTTGAAATTAGAAAGCATTTCGTTGAATAGTTTTCTTTTTATTCACATATTTGCCATTTGTCTAAACTTTTGCATCGCAGTGTATATAACATTAGCCAATGAGGGTATACGCCCAAAATGTCGCGGGCCAAAATGTCGCGGCCAAAATGTCGCCGAGCCAAAATGTCGCGGGCTAAAATGTCGCGGGCAAAAATGTCGCCGGTCCAAAATGTCGCCGAGTGAAAATGTCCCGGGCTAAAATGTCGCGTGCCAAAATGTCGCCTGTCTAAAATGTCGCCGAGCCAAAATGTCGCGGGCTAAAATGTCGGGGACCAAAATGTCGCCGGTCCAAAATGTCGCCTGCCCAAAATGTCGCGGGCCAAAATGTCGCGTGGTCAAAATGTCGCCGGTCAAAAATGTCGCCGGGCCAAAATGTCGCCGGTCAAAAATGTCGCCGATCAAAAATGTCGCCGGTCTAAAATGTCGCCGGTCCAAAATGTCGGCGGTCAAAAATGTCGCCGGTCATAAATGTTGCCGGTCAAAAATGTCGCGGGCCAAAATGTCGCCAGTTCAAATGTCGTCAGACAAAAATGTAGATGGTCCGATATTGATACAGTTAGTATCAAAAATTAAAATATATGAAAAGGCTTTTTTACACCGAATTAGCAAAAAATTGCTAATTGCTGTTGATAAACGTGTGCGTTAACGATAGTATGGACTAAAATTTTTGAAAATACTAAAAAAAATTTACCCTTTCGGCTTGTAACTGTTTCGAGCGCTTTCCAAGAAACAAATAAAGTTTTCAAACAAGCGTACGTTATTTATTTACAATAGCTTATTTCACCGTAACTCGCTATCTACCAACTTAAAAACGAATAGATTAGCTGCCCAAGCCAAGTTTAATTGATATCGAAAGGAAAATTTGTGTGTTAAAAAAGAAGTTGAAGAACAGTGAAATGAATAAGACAGATATACAATGTTTGAAACTTGGTTTCTGTTAAAATTTCTTACATGATCGAAAGCAAGTCTATATTATTTAAATAATAGAGGTCTTTTTATTTTCTTCTTCATAAAATGTGTAAAAGAAAGTATTGGATCAGTGAAAAATTGTCAATTTGGAAGAATTTACACTTTCTGACGTGTGAGGAATTCAATTTTATCGTTTATTTTTTTTAAGTGAAAATGTGTAAGTGTGTATCTGCGTGACCCATTTTTTGGGGGCGACTCTACCACAAAACTTAGTGCGTGAATTAGAATGAAATTTGGTACATACATGTACCAACCAATATGTGATTCAGTGCTGATTGGTTTTTGCCGCTAGTTCTTTCAAGTTTTTACATGCAAGAATGTAATGGAACGTTTTCAGCATAGCGTGATTAATGTCTGAAGAAGGTTCAGACGAAATAAAATAAAAATTGGCCCATAGGAAGCCTTCAGAAGATACGCCACATCATCGAGGAAGCAGAGCAATTGAACTTTTTATTTTTCATTATTTGTGAGTGATGTATATCAAGAAGTAATGCAAGTATTCAAACAAAATGTTGTTTGTAGAATGGTCTTAAAGGGAGAGATGCTTATTCATTTCTGGCGTTAATCAGCTCAGACATAGTTCTGTACCTTCGTTACAATCAGTATTTAAATGTGGAGTTGAATATAATACCATTTTTTCTCTTGACATTTCACCTCCTCTTCCACCACTCAGTTGTTACAAAAAAAGCAATAAATCCATGAACAAATTTGATTTCAAACGTCCCCAAACAACTCTTAAAGAAAATGTTCTATAAGAAAATTGCCGGCTACGCGGTGATTAAACGGTATTCCGTTTTTGCAAAAAAAAATGCCTTTACAGCAAATTTATTTGTTTAATTTCTTTGTGTGAAAAAAAAGAAATAATCCTAAATATAGTTTAAAAAAACTAAAAAATACGCTTTTAGAGTAAATCAAATTCAAAAGAAGATTTTGAAAACTGTTGAATATCCGCTAAGTTTACATGCACTTATAATATGCATTTTGTGGACGATCGGTGCCCAACTCAGAACTACACTGTTAAAAAAATTTCCTGAAAATAACGAAAAAATATACGGCAGCTGAGTTGCCGGAGTGTTTCCGTTTCGTTAATTATATTTCCGTTAGGCATTTTTTCGTTTCGTAATTCTCCGTTCTTCATTTTTTCCGTTCTTATTATCCCCGCTTATACGTTATAGGCTTATACCTATACGCTTTGACTTATATGTATACATGCAAGATGGAAAATTATTTAAATTTTGCAAATTAACAAGCGCTTTTATAGCAGCTTAATATCAATAGCAAATTATCTATGGAAGTTCAATAAATTAGTCCTTTAAGTGTCGCAAAATGCGTAGATTGTGTAGAACAACAAATGCACAAATTGAAATTTTAAGAAACATTTGAAAATTTGCGAAACAATATAAACATATAAAAAGAACAAATATGGGTAATGTGCTGCCTTATCTTTTTCGTTTGTTCTTTTTATATGTTTATATTGTTTTGTAAATTTTCAAATGTTTCTCTAAAGTTTCTTAAAATTTCAATTTGTTCATTTGTTGTTTTTTCCAATCTACACATTTTGCGCCACTTAAAGGACTAATTTATTAAACTTTCATATATTATTTGCTATTAATATTAAGCTGCTATAAAAGCGCTTGTTTATTTTGCAAAATTTCAATTTTCCATCTTGCATATATAAGTATAAGCGTATAGGTATAAGCCTATAACGTAAAAATGTGGGTGATTAAAATATGGGAAAATGAGAAACAGAAAAATAGAGCAATTTAAAAAGGAGCGTAAACTAGCTCACCGGAAAATTATATATATATAAGACAAAATGATGAGCAAAAATGTAAACTTAAAACTCTTACGAATTTTGTTTTTTAGAAAAAGTTTGAAAATATCCGCTCATATACTTCAAACTTTTAAACATCTTGCTTTTAAAAAAAATATTAAAGCAATACAAGAATTGGCTTTTTTTTTTTTTCGTTAAAAATTTTAGTTCATTAAAATAACATGATTTTTTTGAAAAGATTACATCAATCTCGCATAAAATACTCAAATATTTTGAAGATGGAATGATCAATGCATAGTATTTCTGAGCGCATAACTTCAAAAATTTAAAAAGTATTAACAAGGTGCATTCTTTTAAAAATATTTTCTCTTATGTTTGAATAAAAATTAAGTTCTTCCGAAAGTTCTTTTTTTCCTTTCTGAATTTGAAACATTCGTGGTTCCTTAAAAAAAAATCCTGTATTGTTACTGATTTCCTCTATTTTCATATATATTTACGTTATGGTGTTCATAGTGATCAACACTTTCAGAAATGCACTCTCAAAATTAACGAATTTTCTTTGTTTTTGATGAAATCACTTCCAAGAATATACCCCGAGCGAACATTTCGTAATTTTTTGGGGATGAATTTCGTCAAATGTAGCGAAATATTTCTTTATCCTAGTATCGTCAAATTGACAATCATTTTCGTAGTTTTGACAACATTAATTTCGTCACATTAACGAAGTAAAGTCATAAAGTAAAAAAGCTAAGTTTTGAAACTAAGCTTTTAAATCTTGATATAAAATTACAAAAATCATTTCACTAAATTTTACTAACCCTCAGCACCAGTAAGTTTATACATGCAACTACTAAAATGCACAATTGGTTTACATCATGAAATAACTAACTGTTAAGTCTGGACTCAGATTAAAATAAAAATAGCAGTAACAAAAATAAAAAAAAATTCTTACCTCTTAAATAAAAATTTTCAATTTTTGTTGCTCAAAAAAGGCAACAATAGAGCGAGTAGATTTTAAAATATACTAACACGCCTTTTTGTTGCCCATTTTGATTCTATCCACTGCGATAAACGAAGTCTTCTTAAAAATGTTGAGCTAGGAAATGCTGGATACCGAATAACACATGAAAAGATCCAAATTATATTTCCAGTCAATTTGATTAACTACGCAGAATCCTGGAATAATTCTTCTTCGAATGCTATAACAATAGTCAACGCTCTTCGACGAAGCATTTTCAAATTGAAACAAAATGGCACACATAATAACGTCCTGAGGAACACGATTAAATAACATTCGACTGTGATTTTTTTTGTAAAGTAGCTATTCAAACGACGAGACCAGTGGTCGGAAGTAGCGCGCTACAAGTAGCGAAACTACTGTAGTAGCTACATTTTTTAGTAGTTTGTAGTGTAGCGCACTACTTTTTAAAAAAAGTAGTGTAGTGAGTAGCGCGATACAAAAATGTTGTAGTTTGTAGCGATTTCATAAAACTACTTTCTAATGGATCTAATGGAGCAAAAAAAAAAAAAAAAACAGAAAAAAAAAGAAGATTCAATCGCGTCTGACTGGCGCATATCGTACACGATTTCCTTTGCGAAAGCAGTGAGAAAAATGAATCATACAAATTCGAGCTGACCTCAGGCATATCATTTTGACGCCATAAGTTCTATATGTTAGACGGCATTGGTTTCTTTGGCGTCACCATTTTCATATTCCGCCAATATTTGCATTGAATATAGTGTATGGCTGAGGAAGGAAAATTTATGAAT
>JAXGGA010013792.1:0-34078 GCA_038373865.1 Uloborus plumipes
TACATTCCCATATTTTGCTTTTTGATTTGAACCATGTTTCGTTCAATATTAAACCGTTCAGAAAAAAAAAATAACATTAGCGTCTACGGGGAATTTAAGTTGAATGTTGATCCTGAACTTAAAGTCGGATTTCCTTCAAACTAACTTTGTAAGAAAATGGTTTTGATAAATAATGTTTGTAACGTACTTTTCTGAGTAATCTTCTGTGAGGACTCTGATTCCGACTCCGACTCTGCAAACATGGCGGAAATGCAGGCTCAGAAAAAAAATTACTGACTGTGCAGACGATTTTTTGTTTATTTATTCATTTGTTTTATTTTATTTATTTATTATTATTATTATTATTATTATTTGGCAGACGATGTTTTTTTTTTTTTTTTTTTTTTTTTGTAACAAAAATTTTTCATTCACGAGAACATTTTATTCTTTATTTATATTTAACAACTGGCAACAGATTAAAAGTGAAATTCGAGACATCTTATTAACGGACGAGTTTTTCTTTCTTTTTTTTTTTTTTTTTTCTTTCTTTGATAAAATGTGTTTTGATGCTCTTTGTACTTTTATTTCTTTATTTATTTATTTTATTATTATTATAATCTTATTTTATTTATTTATTTATTTTTTTTTTTTTTTGAAAACGATGGAGGATTTTTTCTACGGAGGAACTGTAACAGTTACACTCTTTAAAAGGTGCGACAAAACTTTATTTATTCGTTAATTACTTTTTACGTGTCTATTTCATCTGATGAAAGGGGTATATTTTGCTTTTCGAAATCAGCTCTAAGTGCTAAAAAGGTATGTTTGACATAATTTTAAGTTTCAGATAATCAAGAGAATAATGATCAGATGCGAGAATGCCGATGTCGATGTACGGGAAAGTAGGCTCGTTTAGTTCGTGACAGAACTTCTTGTTCTCTTCTGCTGAACTGAAGCCTCTTCAAAATGTTTACTTACGTGGCACTCTTCAAAGTTTTCCTTTCTCTTTCTTTCTTCAGCTCTTCTGACTTTTGCACTGTTATATCTCAAGATACAAGAGTTATGCCACTTATCCCTCTTTTCATTAAATTTTTCCGATACAAATACTTCTTCAAAGTTAAATCTACCTACATTTACGAAGTCTGATAATTACCTAATTTTTGCCTGTTTTGACAGAATGTCGAACATTGTTTCATAACCTCAGTACAAGACTGATATATTTAAAGTTGCTGCAGGGCACAATAGATTTTTTTGGAGTTAATTTCGAACAGAAAATAAATTTAATCCAGTAAATATCTGTTGTAATAATCTTGGTAAAAGCAACATTTCCTGTGGTTGTTTTCACCAAACATAACCCTTGGTTGCCATTTAAACTTTTGAACCATTAAAGCTTTAACCATGCCATTTAAATTTTTAACCATTGAAGTTTACCATTTAAACTTTAACACTTAAGCAAAATTAAAATAAATGCATTTAAAACAATACTTTTGAACATGTAAAACCATAAGACTATGAGAAACCGTAACTTATAAAAATATGAGCATCTTTCCTAATCTCGATCCATATAAATAGCATTTACGGGAACATATGAACAATGACACATGTTACCAATGATAAACACACTGGAAAATATTCGTCACCTAATGAACTACCATATTTGAAGAAAAAAAATCAGCAACGGCAACAATAATAAAAATTAGAGGAAAAATAAATTTAAAACTAAAACTTTAAAATTTCTGAAATTGAAACTTTAAATTTTATTTTGGTAGAATAATGCTATCTTGACATTAACTTTTCCCTCAAGTTCTTATGCTTTTGTACCCTTGGGAAACATTCTCGATGATGTGTGCTTAGTCATAAAAATGAGAGGTATCATGACCGGATAATTGGACGGTTCGGTCAATTGAGATCCGGATAATCGGCACCCTACTTTTTTTAAACATTTATTTAAAGTATATTTACATTCTTTAACCATTAATGCATTTATGGGGGGAGAAAATTCACTTTCATGAATTTATTCTTAAAAAATATCGATTTGCTAAAAAAAAAAGCATTTTTGGGTTGTGCTTTTTAAAATTAGTCTCTAAGTGGAGCTTTAAACGATAAAAAATACAATAAATGCCTATGTAATGACATAGCCAATGATTTAAGAAGAAAATAATAATAATAATTACAAAAATGCGCTATTTCTAGTTTTAGATAAAAAATGGCCGCTAAGAGGGGTTTGGGGGGGATTTCCGATTGGCTCCCCTTCTAAAAATGTTTTTTTATACATTGTCTACAAACCTACCAAGTTTCATGCTTTTATCACAAAATGCAGTTTCTTTTCCCGTAGCCCCCCTACTAACAGTAATATACTGTAAAACTAGCAATTTTACAGTTACTTACTGTAAAGTTAGGAATTTTACAGTTTATTGCTGCAAAATTTAGCTGTGTTATAATGTAAAAGCAACAGTGTAATACTGTCAGCAGTTCTTTTTACTGCAAAAGGTGAAACAAGTGCTTTGTCTTGAATAAATTTATGTGAATGATTTACTGAAGACAGGAATTTTTGAACGAAAAAAAAATATAATAATTCACTAGAGAGCTTTTGCTTCATAAAATACGATTTTACGACAAGTTTAATCTGCGTATATTATCACCTTTTTCATCACCGTTACCATTTGCAGCTCCTCCACACATTAGCCTGTGTGTTACGGAAGTCCCTTAAAATCACTTTACAGAAGAATACGTCATCAATCACAGCTCTCGCAGTCTGTGACCTCCTCGACATACATACATTAAACATTGTGACTTTAGGCTTTGTAGAAGGTTGAAACTTCTCATAAATTGTGATAATCCATGAACTTTATCCGATCTCAAGATAAACAATTGCAGACCCGTTCGTACCATTTGACAAAACAAGCTGCAGAATAAAGAATTCCTATCAAACAAGACCTGTTTCATTCATTCCCCGTTCTATCCTTTCCCTCCACCTTTGTAGGAAATGAAATTGAGTAGGGCAGGTGAAATTGTTATCATACGATATTTCACAACACTGCAAAAATGAATGTTGTTTTTACAGTATATAATGGAGCTAATTCTATGGTAATAAACTAAAAATTGCTAATTTTGTAGTTGTAGACTGTAAAATTGCTAGTTTTTCAGTACTAAACTGTAAAATTACTATTTTTTCAGTAATAAACTGCAAAAGTTGTTAATTTTACATTTTATAACCGTGCATTTTACAGTTTTAAACTATATAATTTGCTGTCAGTATTATACTGTTGTTCTTACAGTATAATCCAGCTAAATTTTACGGTAATAGAATGTAAAATGTCAGTCACAGTAAGAAACTGTAAAATTGCTAGTTTTACAAATTATTACTGTGCATTTAACAGTTTTAAATTGGAATCTCGGCTGTCAGTATTATTCTGTAAAAACAACAGTTCTTTCTTTGTAGTGCCAGGCGTCCTCTACATTACAAGTAATGTCAAACTTTCTGTGGCAAAGAAACTTCGATACTCTCTTGCGTGCAGCAATTACCGTACTGCTGCCCCTCGTGAGGGAAAGGATGCTCGCTTGCTTTCCTATTCCACTCTCGATTCATTCCCCGTTCTAAAGAGCATATATCCCTTCCCTCCACCCTTGTAGAAAATGAGATTGCGAGAGGCAGGGAGAGTTGGTATCATACGATATTTCACTGCGAATGGTTTTTTCGCGTGGTGCCATTGGATAGGGTATTAAAAATTGTCTAAACAATTCTCGATTTGTTAAGATATACTCTGCATTTATTGTATTTACTATGTTTCAAATCCGCCATTTTAAGTTTTTCTAGGAGGGTCCAAAGGGGCAAACTCAATGCAATTTTACAGGAAAACAACAAAAAAACACTCCCAGTTTTGTGTAAATACATTGATTTCTCAAAGCTAAGGGGGGAGGGGCAATTGACTGCCCCCTGATCTCCATAAATGACGGGCATGCTATGTTGCTTTGTTTAAAATAAATAAATAAATAAGCATTTGCCAGTCAGCCTCTGGCATTGACGCGTCTTGAATTTAGATTATGTTTTCTGCAATCACGAAGTGTTGCGATTAGACCGTACTCGTTGGGTTTTTTTTTCTTTTTTTGATAAATGTAATTGAATGAAAGTGGAGAAAAAATTCTCACCCGTTATATTATGACAGATGATGTTCTAGATTAGGTAATACGAGTCATGTTCATAAAAAATGATAATTAGGATGCAATTTTAATGTTGTATTTTGTTGAGCATTCTGTTACTGAGTTAAAACTTAAAGCATACTTAGACTTACCCCTTCCTAAAAATGGTGTTCGTATAAAGAAAGACCCAAGCTGTTCTCTGGTATGCACTGCAAAAACACAAATCGAGAATAACAGTGCAAAAAATGTTTTCAATTTATTAAAGAAGTCCACCTCAAGATAAGAGCATTTCAAAGCATTATGTGTAATGTTATTACGTATTTGTGTTCTGCATTGCATACCATAGAATAGCTTATGTCTTCCGTAATGAGGGCGCCATTTTTTTCTTTGTCCCCTAATAAAAAGTGCCGGCAAGTCAGACAAAACAAACCTATAATAATAATAACAACAATAATAATAATAATAATAGTAATAGTAATCGTAAGAGTGATAGTGATAGTGATAACGATAATGATAATATTAATAATACTAATAATAATAATAATAATAATAATGTTAATAATAATAATAATAATAATAACAATAAATGGCGGTAAGCTTTTTAAAAAATCAGCTGTTGAATTTTACCAATATCAACCTCTCACAGCTTATACATTTTTTTTTATCGACTGTTCAAATTCGGTACGTTCAATTCGGATACACTTAATTTTTTAGCCTTATATTGTTACATTTTCAATTAACTTAATGAAATACACTTCGTTCCGTTTAAACTGGCAGACATTTCTTCGCACCGCAGTTGAATAACCAAATTTCATTCGATTACTATCAACATAACTCACGCCATGCACGTCCTAAAAAACAATTTGATGCATTTCTCTAACTACATTGCCCAACTAAGGATATTTTTCAGCGCAACTTGACCCATTCTAGCGCAAGATGAGCTGCGTGTTCCGACTCTCCCCACCGAAATAGCAGAAAATTGCTATCTCGAGCACCGAAGGAATCAAATTCGGAATAGGAAAACACGGAAGTATCCATTTACCCACGGGCAAAGAAACTACGATAATTGCTACACGCGGGATGGTGCAGAATATCCCGTTATGGAAACTTTCCCATTACTTTGCAAGGTAGAGATGCCCGGAGGAGAGAAGTCTTTGCAGACGTTTCTCCATGCAGGGGGGAAAAAATAAATGCATTTATGCTCAGGAGGGAAATCTTTTTTTATGCAGATGAAATCGTATCATTCTAAGTGCTGAGATAAAATAGTGGAATTGAAAATGATTTTAATCTTACAACAACACGTTATGTAAATCGAATTTTTTTTAACTGCATTTACACTGGAAAAAATGAATGCTGTTTTTACAGTATAATACAGCTGATTTTGTAGTAATAAACTAAAAATTGCTATCTTTACAGTAATAAACTGTAAAGATAGCAATAAACTGCTACTTTTACAGTAATTAGGTGTAAATCTGCTAATTCAATAGTTCATGACGGTGAATTTTACGGTTTTAAACTGGAATCTCTGCTGCCAGAATATTACACTGTTGTTTTTACAGTATGATACAGCTAAATTTTACGACAATAAACTGTAAAATTGCTAGTTTTGCAGTTTATTACTGTGCATTTTACAGTTTTAAATTGAAACCTGGGCTGCCAGTATTATACTGTAAAAGAAATAGTTCATTTTTGGCAGTGTATATAATTCTCGGCGGATATTTATAACCTTGTAATTTAGTCAATGTTAATAACATTTATCAGTTTGTTTATATTCTTGCCGATTCGCGATAAGGAGTGTGATGAATTTAGATTATTCTGTAGAATAGTAGGTTACAGTTTTTTTTAATTAATTTAATTTTTTAAGCGGGGAGGGGACGGCGTATTTTTCAATAACACAAACTATGCGTAGTTAAGAATAAGAAGAACATCATGATGGTTATTAAAACTTAAAGTATTTTGTTTATTAATAAATAAATATAAATGATGCGTTTTACTTTATTTTCAATAGAAATTCAATATATATGGCAAAATTTACTAATTTGAAATTGGTCAAAACTGCTAATAATAATAATAAATCTTAAACATAACGTTGAGTTAAATAATAAGTATTAGTTCCATATAATTTTAATATCAAATAAAAGACTTATATAAAAAAGAAACACTTTTATTATTAGAACTCATACAAACAGTTCATCAAATAAAAAATTACTAAACCTGTGTTCTGGTAGAAAGAAATGACGACTTATGTTTGCTTGTAAGTTTGTTTTTTTAAGTAACAAGCTTTGTAAGACACATTAGTCTAGAATGACTTTTAGAACTACGATATTCACAAAATAATGTTTTACTGAATACATTATTTATCAGAATTTCAGATCCTTACACAAAAACACATAATTTACATTCCTAACTTTTGCTAAAGACATGCATTTATGATACAATCTTGATTTGATATTTCTTGAACTATAATATTGCCAAAGAAAATATTTTTTTTTCATTATAAACTGTAAACAGATTTCTTGTGAAAGTTATCATTGTTTTGTTCTTCACGAATAACATTCTCCGCTTTGAACTTATGACATCATCTTTGGTAACGATCGTGTGTCACTTCTTGCTGAGTCAATATCTACCGCTGGTAGTTTCATTGAGTCACCAGTAATACCAGAAGAAAATTTTAAAAATGAAACCTTTAACATTGTTTTTGATAAGTAAGTCTTAACTTACAGTGAGTATACATTATTTACCAAGGTTGGAAATAAATATTCTTCTTCGTATTTCTCTTTAAATATTTATCAGAGAAATATGTCTAGTATTTACAAAATAAAAACAATTCCATAAGAATAAATAGGACTACAAGAAGTAGAAATATTCAACTTAAATCTTGAAACTAGTTAAATCATCAAGACAACACGGAATAGCTGTGTCTCATTATGCTCTTCGGTAGTTGTTGAAGGAGAAGATCAACTCGCAATTTACTTTACTCTTAATCTAATATGAGAACAGAGTTGTTACAATAGTCGCTACTTCAGTGCGCCTGAATAGTTCGAATAGCAGCAACTGGCGCAGAAAGTGAACTGCCGGAAGATCTCTAACTAAATAAAGAGGAGCGTTTGCATTAAATTTTCCCAAAAGCAGCAACACACATGCGGAAAATCGATTAAAGCCACTTTTTCGTTAAATCTTGGTGAGTTTGTTTCTGCCTAAATGTATTTAGCTCTGTCATTTACAGAGTATTAAGCGCATATGTCGTGTAAATACTTTTAATGGTAAATAACTTCATTCCAATTTGTACATAAATGATTGCGAAGAAACAGAGGCGTACGTTTAGGAAAGTGGCATTATAAATTTCTTTATTGAGCATATATCTGTAAATCTAAATATCTGGTAACAATTTTTTTTTATTATAATTCTTTTTCGCGTAGTGGAATCACATTAAAGGTTGTTTTGAACTTTTTGTTTTGAAATATTCGGATTTTTTCCCATTTAAAGATCAAGGAAAATAAGTACATTTGTGGGGAAAGAAATTAAGAGAAACACCTCGCAAAAAGAAAAAAAGAATGAAATAGTGAAGTGTCCTTGCGAGATGTTTCAAACGAAAGCCAGTTCATTCACCTTAGACCATCCCCCCAAAATCATTAACTGGGGAGGGTTGCAAACAGACCGACAGACAGACAAGCAGATTAATATGCACATATTTTCCTTTTTACTTTGTATTTTGAAATATTGAAATCCGTTTGAATAAAATATTGAACTTGTTTTTTTTTCCTTTTTTGTTTTTCAGCAATGTTTTAAGGATACAACAAGCCTTCTTTTAAGTTTTTATATTTATTATTATTTATTTATTTTCTTTTAAATTTTACAGAAAAGTAGCCTAAAACAAAATTTTTGATCTTGAGTTTGTGTTAAATGAATGATAAAGATTGTTCCAGTTTTAGTAACGTTATACACTGAAGTGACAAAAGTCATGGGATACCTCTTAATATCGTGTCGGCCCTCCTTTTGCCCGGCGAAGTGTAACAACTCGACGTGGCATGGACTCAACAAGTCGTTGGAAGTCTTCTGCAGGAATATTGAGCCATGCTGTCTCGATAGACGTCCATAATTGTGAAAGCGTTGATGGGGCAGGATTTTGGGCACGAACAGACCTCTCGATGGTGTCCCATAAATGCTCAATGGGATTCATGTCGGGCGATCTAGGTGGCCAAATCATTCGTTGGAATTGTCCAGAATTTTCTTCAAACCAATTGCGAACAGTTGTGGCCCGGTGACATGGCGCATTGTCATCCATAAAAATCCCATCGTTGTTTGGGTACATGAAGTCCATGAATGGCTGCAAGTGATCTCCAAGTAGCTGCACATAAGCATTTCCAGTCAATGTTCGGTCCAGTCGCACTAGAGGACCAAGTCCATGCCATGAAAAAACAGCCCACACCATTACGGAGCCACCACCAGCTTGAACAGTGCCTTGCTGACAGTTTGGGTCCATGGCTTCGTGGGGTCTGCGCCACACTCGAACCCTACCTTTATGTAATATTTACTTACAAAATTGCCCTTTCTGAGATATTGCGCTTTGAAGATTTGCGACTAAATGTAGCTGATTCAAGGCAGTAACTAAAGTGTAGAGGCAGATACGACTTCTGTACTAGCACAGCAGTATACTGTACATACAGTATTTGAATCACGGTAGTAATACTTATTAATACTTATGGACTATGGATAGATCTTTGGGTAAATGTAAAAGTAAAATATCCGATTCAAGCAAGCCCTCTTAAGTTTCCAGCTAAAAAAATATGCATTTCAAAATAAAATGATATATATAAACATGTTAGTTTGGGAAGTACAATAGCAATCAAAATAAGTTCTGCAGCACTATGTGAAACGTCTGTATATTTCATCGATTGGCATTTATTAATACGCAAAGTATCGTTGCTCCAAAATCCTTTCATTACCTACTCTAAATATATTCAAATAAGAGCTCGAATATCGTACTTATCCAGAACTATTGGTATTGTTGGAGGACAGATATGATCTTACTCGCATATTTTCCGTATGTGTGCTCCTTTTTATGCAAAATGAAATGCATATGTTGCATTTCATTGCATCAAAGATCGTTTTAGCGGTTTCAATGTTAATTATGAAGCGCTACCAGGTAACAATGCTTAGCAATAATGTCGTGAGGTAGCCAGCCTAGTGATTGAATTTGTAGTTTTTTTTTTTTTTTTTTTTGCCTAGTAGTAAAATATAGGTCCGAGCAGAATAGAAATTGTTGATCTAATAATAATTGAGGGATGTGTTAGTCAGTGAGTTAATAAAGTTGAAATCTCAATGCAAACTTTCGAAAGTTCATTTTAGCATAAGTTCCTATATAAAAGCAGATTTTTTTTCTTCAAAACTTTTAGTAGATTTTAGAGATATTTCATGTTAGACAATATTAAATTAAAGAATGACTACATGCAATACACCTCCAGCTTGGTTATGCCATCCAGACATTGTAGTACCGTCCTCATTAGTAATCACCAATCTTGATTAGACAGTAAGCAAGATAGAAGGAGAAATAATTTTCGCTTTGCGTTCAAATAACTATTCATAATGCCTTTTCAACGTTTTTCTTTCTTCTTTTCAAAAATGCATGTACATCTCTCAAGTTTTTTACGGTTGTAAAAGCCATATTAGGTAAGTAACACTCTTCATTGTCCATACACAGAAAGGCTCCCTTTTCTCTATTTTGATGAATATGACATTTGGTTTCAAAAGGATGGAGAAAGATTCACGAAGGCATTAATCGCTGTTTTTATAAATATTTCGCTAAACCGCAATAAAACGTGATGTGTGTGTGTGTGTGTGTGTGTGTGTGTGTGTGTGTGTGTGTGTGTGTGTGTGTGTGTGTGTGTGTGTGTGTGTGTGTGTGTGTGTGTGTGTGTGTGTGTGTGTGTGTGTGTGTGTGTGTGCGTGCGTGCGTGCGTGCGTGCGTGCGTGCGTGCGTGCGTGCGTGCGTGCGTGCGTACGTGCGTGCGTGCGTGCGTGCGTGTGTGTGTGTGTGTGTGTGTGTGTGTGTGTGTGGAGCACCCAACCTGCTCCTATTATTTTCCCCTTGCAGATTTCCCCCATGTCCCCCCATTTGTGTGAGGTATTTTAAATTCCCTAGCTTTGACAACACAGTCCTAGGGAGTTACTACGCCTAAAGATCAACACCTCAACTAAAATTGCCAACACATCTACTGCTTTGTTAGTAAGAGTCATGATAAACGCCAGAAACCGCCTAGTAAACTTTTTAGAAAATGAAAGACTTCTCCCGTCTGATGACTGATGTTGAAATTAGAGTAAAATATGTTCATATATATACTTTTATGAATAAAAAATATATACACAAAGCATAATAATTTATAAAATGCACTTTATTACAGTTTGAAGTAAGAATATTATATTTCCGAACCTGTACAAAACTGCTCAAAAAGTTTCAGAAACATTTACATAGAAAATGTATTTTTATTTAAAGATGAAGTTATAGATTTGAAATTATGACTGAGGTCACCCGTTTGATATTTCTGCTTTTCACATCCAATTATTTCGAAAATTTTATCGCAAGGTTTCCCAATACAAACAAAGTTCTCCTGCAATCCAAACAAGGTGTATTTGCTCATCTTCCAGAGGCGTAGCTTTAACTTTTAATCGACGAGAACTAATCTCGTACTTGATGTTTAACTTTCTGCGTAGCGGGATGTTAAAGCAGAAAAATTGAAGCAAATCTACACATACTTTTCTTTTTGCAGGTAATATCACTTTTCTCAGAAATGAAGGTACTTTCCGCAAACGTATAAAAAAAACGAGATGAAAGTTTAAGAAAAAATTGCAGTACATAAATTCTTCTGCAAATAAAAGTTTTTGCGCTATCAAACGTTTTTAGAAACATTTTTAGTGAGGTTTATAACAGGTAGAGTAGATTAAATTATTTAGACACTGTTTCTTCCCCAGATCAGTATGAAAGCCGAATATAGGCTTTTCTTACTGTTTTCTTTGTTTGTAAGAAAAATATTTTATCCCCTCCCTCTTGACATTTTTTAAAATTATTATTCTTTTACTGATGACCCTAAAAGTTGTCGCTTATTGAATAGCAGTTGTAATATTTTATTATATCACTTTTTTGTACGTATAAACATAATACAAAACTTTTTGTAGCTGTTTGCTCAACGATACCTTTAAATTTCGTCGCATATGAATTAAAAAAATAAATGTTCCTAAAATAACAGTCAAAATTAAAAATAATAGCAAATGTGTTTTAAACTTTGTAATATTTTCTTACGTTTACTATATACATTTAAATGTCAACAAAACTGTAATAGCAATGATTTAAACAATCCATATTATTATTTTTATTTTTATTACAGTAATATAGACTTTTTTTTTATTTTAATTGATTTTTTATAATATGTTCATGACGTTTGAATTATTCAACTACTGTTCTTACTAGAGCGAAAAGTAGTGAGTTAGGCTTTTTAATCTTGTTCAATTTCTATAATTATTTCTTAATATATTAGTTCAAAGTAGAAACGAACATTAACGGATCTGAATGCTTATATAGTCGACAAAAACATAATGTAACATTTAACTATAAACAACGAAAACTTGAAACTTCAATAGAAACTGCCAGCCCGCAGCAACGTTTTAAAACTATGTGAAAACATGTTGCTTCATCAAAATCTAATCATACGTCGTTCCGCTTAAAAAGTGTTTAAAGCAGATGAAATGTAGGTGTACAAAGTAGTAACAACAATGGCAATAATCAAGTGTCTTCAACATGTTTTTTCATTGAAAATAAACACTTGTTTATAACAATGTCTAAGCTTCAATTATTTAATACGTTCAAACCTCTCTAATGTAGTTTAATCTTGAATTGTTTTCAATATTACGGTATGATTATTTAAGCCTGGATTGCAAGTGTCAAAAGCGTTAATCCTCAAGTGCAGTATTGGCTGAATTCAAAAATTATTTTGCTTAAATATTTAACTCCCGCTTGAAGAATTTATTTTTGCTATTCAAGATTATTGTTTCAAATTCTATCTATTTTATTCATAAAGAATTTAGTTATCATTTCGTCGCGTGCTAAGCCTAATGGATTTCCAATGTTAATGTATCGGTTTGAAGCAAATCGCATTTATGAAATAAATGGCTTATTCCCCGAAAGAACATGTTTATTGCTGAAACGCCGCTTGCACCGATCATACGCATTCATTTGTGCAAATCGAAGCATCTTGTCTAACTTTTATTTTTATTGCAAATAATCAGAAAATAAAAAAGTACTAAGGTAATGAGCCGTAACGATAAAAAGAGAACACAAAGCCGTTTTTCTTAACGATATCTTTAAAATGTAGTATCATTAGCAGGGATGATAAGCTTTATTAGGTTAAAATGCCCCTGTCGCTTTTACAATGACCATCGAAAAATGATTTTCGTATCATCCATAAAAACGGGGGAAGTGATTATGTTGAAAATGATGTGACACATTTCAATTTGGAGTCTTACTTCTGAGTAATATTTAAACGTACTTCTGGAAAAAACATTGATCATTTAAGACGCGACTAATGCTGATTTTTATAGAGATTATCGGAAAAGAAGTTCGTTGTTTAGTAATTTCTTCTACTTCCAGAAAAATGGGAGCAGCGATATTAAAATGTTAGGAAAGTTATTCTTTTTAACTCAACTTCAGTTTTCTTGATGTTAACAAGCTAAAGAGTTTCTGTCAAATTCCGTGGGCCCGGTTACCACGATGATATTAAAATGCAGATAAAACAAGATAAATAAACAAAATCTGGGATTAAGGATGTAAATTTTACATTCATATACAAATGTGATATAAATATTTAGATAAAAATATTCGCATTACAAAGATCATATTAACTATCAGTTTATATCAATGCTATGTAGAATATTTTTTTTATCCTGGTTATTTTAACCCTGCTGCTGTGTTCGTCCCGAACATACGTATACTGTGTTCGGGTCCAAATGGACCCAACATATGTAATTTATTCCCTAACACCGCTTTTTTTATATTTTTTCAAGTTTAATTGTTATATTTGATTTTATTAGAAACTTCCAAACATAAATCACTCAATTTTTGTATTTTATTTTACATATTTAATCCGAGAAAACACATAAATAAAATTTAAATATTATAGCAATTCCAGTTTTCGTACTAAAGAAAACTAACAAAATCATGTAAGCTGTCACTTTAAGAAATTTACTAGAAATTTTTAAGCTTGAAAAGAAGTGTTAAAAATGGAAATACGAACATTACAACATTTGTATGAGATGTACAGATTTATGTACAGAATCATATGTGCTGGGGAAGCGGCGGAGAGAGGGGGTAAAAGGGAATTCCCCTCAGATAGGCATAATTGCAGAGTTTGCAGTTCTATGAAAGTTAACCTTGAAACATTTTCACTGGTACTGATTTCAATTCATAGAAAGGAAGAAATGGTATTCAGAAAGAAAAAAAAGAAGAAAAAAAAAATAAATGAAAGAAAAACAGAAGATAACCATTAAAAAATATTTAAAAAACGTACAAAAACAATGAACAAATGTTTTATTTATTGTTTCATAAATTATGCATAAAATAAACAAGCATAAAATGATTTTGTTTCTCTGATACGTGCTTTCTTATCATATGGGTCCAAAAGGACCCGAACACAGTATTAGTAAACTTTTTTTTGACAAGTAGGGTTATGCTTCAATCAAAACAAAAAAAATATGTGTGTAATATAACATGAAAATGAACACATTCATGAAGTTACAACGTTATACCAACGTTACTCGAAAATTTATAAGCAAATGAAATCTGTTTTGGGTCGAAAAGGACCCGAACACAGTAGCAGGGTTAAATATGAAAATTCAATATTTGTAATGCTAATATCCAAATTACGCAATTAAATATACGTATGAAATACGCATTATACGTCTAAATACATACATGAAATATACGTTTAAATTAAGTGAATTAAATATATCCGCTCTAACGAACAAACGGCACGACATGAACGGTCATGAAACTGGACCAAATTCTAAATTTAGGTCAAATCATACTAAATAGGAATCCAGATAAAGCAGTTTAACTGAATAGATCCTTGTTCGGCTGATACTGGGGTGGAAAGTGGCAAGTTTAGCTCCTGAAATGCAATATTTTTTTCATTTGAAATTTATTTATCTTTTCCTTTTTCCAGCTATTACATTGCAGAATGATACAAATTTACTATGACGGTAAATTCATAACACAATATGTTGCACTGATAAAAGACAACAAAAATGTTAGGAGATCAAATATTACGTCGAAGCAATACATTTCGGAGAAAACGCTACAACAGTTCTGGAACTAGCAGGCAAATCCTCCTTGCAGTCGAACAAGCTCTGTGTCCTCAAACTTATTAAAAAGTACAAATCTGGCTCGTAAGCCTGAAGACTTTGCCGTCTGAAACATACTAATTTCCTGAACTCCAGAATTGTAACAGCATTTTTATTGGTACTTGAGGCTTTGGCACACTATTTAAGACACAGTTGTAATAAGAACCGGGCAGAAATCGAGTGTCTGGATATGCACCATTTTTTATTTTGCTAATTTTTTTATGGGGAATTCTTCTAAAGGTGTCAGAAGACACTTATTTTCTCTCCCCCCCCCCCCAAAAAAAAAAAAAACTGGTGGTTCCTGTAAAAATTCGTAAAGATTAAGACCGACTTTGTGTTTATCTAAAATCGACTTTTTTTAAAACGGTCACTTGGTCTTTATAACATATGCATACATAAATATCATGCGATTATTTTATTAAAAGATCATTTCTAATTCAAACAAATGCAGTGAACTCTCACTTATACGCCGGCCCAATGGATCAACAGAAAAATTCGCATCAGTGAAAGAGACGTATAAGTGAACAAGCCTATTGAAATGACTAAAACGCAACATAGTTTCTAATGAGATAATGAATAATAATGTTTCTATAGAAAGGGGACCTATTACTACTGCTTGGCAATTACTGTAACGTAAATACAATGATAAAGAGAAAACAGAAATTGTAGCATACCTAATGACAAACTGTTCCCTTTAAAACGATGCATAGTATTAGGTTGGTGCGTATGAAATGTCGGATTCTCTTTACATGCGGACGTTTGTCTCCCTGTTTTCGTTATACTTTTGTCTTTGGCATAACCTCATTCATAGTCGTATTGTCCATTGCCAGAGACTCATTTCAGCAAAATAGGTTTTCTCGAAGGTCTTCCCTTTTGTTATTTCTTTTGAGTTTATTGCCGATATGAATTCTGCCGACACACAAAACAATTGCGAAACTGAACGAACTGGAATATGAAGTTTTGCAGCTTCTACCATATTCACCGGATCTCTCGCAGACCGATTTTCATTTTTTCAAGCATTTAGAGCTGTTTTTAAGGGGCAAACACTATGAAAATGAAGACAGACTAAAAAACTCGATATCAGAGTTTATTAATTCTAAAGACCAAAATTTTTTTAAGACAGGCATCTACGCTTTAAAATCTCGTTGGGAGAAGTGTATTGAAGCAAATGGAGCATACTTTGATTGAATAAACAGCTTTTGAAGAAAGATATGCAGTTTTATACAATCACTTAAGAATCCGACATTTCATACGCACCAACCTAATAGATAATTGTCCCTCTCCAAACTCTAGTTCATGCGGAAAAAATGCCTTCCCTGAGCAATAAAGGCGAAAGATTAAAGAGGAAAGCGAAGAAAATGCTTATTTTTTAAAGAAAATATATATATATTTTTTTTTACATTTTAATGAAAATTCGGCGCATAAATGAAATATTTATCTTTAGAGCGACGCATACGACGAATGATACTATCATTATTTTGCTATGGAATTTGTTGGGACCATTTAAAAACGTCGTACAAGAGAAAAAGGCGCATAAACGAGGCGGCGTATAAGTGAGAGTTCACTGTATTTGACTAACACAAGTGATATGCCATTAATATTAGTATAATTTATTTTTAAAAAAAGGCATCAAAAGAAAAAAATTAATCTGCTATAAAAACCTTTAATCCGAATCTTAATAAAAAATCATTATTTCCCATATGCATTTGGGAATCTAATAATAAAAAGCTTTCAAAAAGAAAACTCACATTCTCCATCCTCAAGATTCGCTTCAATCATATTTCATGCCCTATTCAAATGCTCCGTATTTGAGTGGTACGGAAAATACTTAACTCAGCATCGGAGAAATATTCCGCAGAAAAATGAAATGAAGCGGAACCGGAACTTACAATTGTATGCAAATTCTCCTGTATCTAATCTTCGGTTCTATCAGCTCTTCTTTTACCTCTAAATGTGAGTAAAACTGCTGGAAAAAAAGAGGGGGGAAATCCTTTTTCTTCAATAAAATTTACCGCGGTAGCACTTTTGGAAATAAGTTACTTCAAAAACCACTTAACTTGAGCAAACCATATAGGAAACAAAAAATGTAATAAGGTCAGAAAATCAACAATAAAGGTCTTCGATAAAACTCAAAGTAATTCGCATACTCAGCAGAGGGAAACAGTGGTTCGTTTTTCTTGCGTGACCTCACCGTAGCAGTAAAAGTCATAGCATCTAGAAATTCTCCTACGCTTATTGATTTGTTTCGCCCTTTCTTTCCCTTCTGTACTTCAGCTTTAATGATAACGGTGCTACTAGGTTGGAGTTGTTGTTTTTTATTATTATTATTTATAGCATTGAAGCAAGAGTGGATTGAGTCGAAAACGTCTGAAGTTTTCAAATGTGTTTCTGGAACGCCAGCCAACTCGGTTGTTTTAGTTCTACTCAATGGAATTCGTGCTTTTGTTGGGGAAAAGAAGCATTGCTTTTGTGAAAAAAATGCTTTTTTTGCTACTTTCTGTTTTGTTTTATTTCGGAGATATAGGGATTTTTTCCCTCTGAAGTTTTGTTTGAAGTTTATTTGAAATGACTTAAAAAGCATCTCAATTTAAGCAGTTGTACACATTTAAAAGCTGTTACTTTCTTTTGGTTATTTTGAGTCTGGTGCTTATAGCTAACCATTCAGATGATTAGTGTATATTAGTGCATTATTATGAAATAAAATTGAACTATTTTAGCAGAATTTTATTGAGAATCATTGTAAAAAAATTAAGTAAAAAAAAAGAGACATGGCTAAAAGACGATACTTTATATTTCCTTGGTGGAAGTGCGTAAACGTTAGTGTGTGTGGTCTGCATGTAAGAGTTAAATTATTTTTATTTTTTGTACAGTAATTTAATAAGTTTTTTTTATGTCGATTAAAAAGAGCTATAAAAGGAAACTTGCTTGAAACATAATTTT
Organism: Uloborus plumipes; assembly: GCA_038373865.1. NCBI lineage: Eukaryota > Metazoa > Arthropoda > Arachnida > Araneae > Uloboridae > Uloborus > Uloborus plumipes. Next base: position 17,446 of record JAXGGA010013792.1, read on the forward strand.
TATTTAATTAAAGTACAAAGCTATTTTTTTGTAAAATTAACATGTAATGCCGGGAAATCCCTCGACAACGAACTTTAAGGGACCGCAAGTTTTATTCGCTCTAAGGGAAATTTGGCTGAAATGGAATACAAGAAATTCAATAAAACATATTTGGGATTAAACGTTTTAGTTCTTTGGCATTTCATTGCGATACTAGTTTTAACGGAATTTAATTAAGTTACAATAAAAATTTGCTTGAGAGTGTAAGTTTTTCTAAAATTATTTTGAGTTGAAGTCCGTCCAGAGCCAAACTAGAGCATCCATTCGGATACAGCAATAAATCTAATGTACTAACGTAAAGTTCAAATTTTAGGTTTATTTTTCAGCAAAAGTAGTTTTTTTTTTCTTTGAAAATTTACTATTTTGCCAAGCAAAAATCACTAAAAATAAAACATATGCTGCTAAGTTTTTTTTTTAAAAGCAGCCTAATCATACTTGTTGTATACGTGACATTAATTATCCTATGTGACATTAATTTTTTAGTAGGATCGTTTGGTTTATGGACCTTTGGTAAAGCATAAAATCGGGAACAGTGAGCAACAGAAGGAATCAAACACCTTTTAAAGAATCACTTATGATAGGAGAAGCCTTCACAATTTTTTAAATCAAGTTGACCTCTTTAGTACTAGGGTCTTCATGACGTGTCACATATGACCAACTTCAATTAAATCCTTACATTTATCCGAATATGAACTTCTGTCCAGAATTATAACTTGGCCTCTTTTGTCAGTCTCAGTGACACAAATCTTTACCGAAAACTTAGCATGCTTGCTGAAAGTACTCGTATTTGAAGTCAATTTAGCATTAAAATCCACAGTATTGGCAATGAGGTGCCAAATAGAATATTTTTGAGGGGCAGTTTTTATCTATGAAATATTTCTACTATGACGTTTAGATATTATTAAGACTTCAGCAACTCCAAAATCTATAAACCAAATAATGAGTTTTAATTTAATTTTAAATATCCCAAGCGTTGGACAAAAAGCGGAGCCTATTTTCTACACATGCGACGTCACTCGGCACTCTCCACTTTCTCATTTCTGCCAATCTTAGCATTTGCTAGTACACCTTCCTTTCCAATCTAGTTTTTGGTGAGTGTACTGATTTTTTTCAAGGAGGACTAGTTTCATAAAGGCTAAACAAAATATCTTACTACATCTTACCAAAATTTACGTCTGTGGTACTTGATTTAGAAAGAAATATCGTGATTCGTTATTACTATATGTATGGTAGAAAACTCATTTCTAGTACTTAAATAAAAGGATCAACCTGACCTAGAGCAGTAGATTCAAATATTAACTGAAACACGGACTGTGTTTTGGGAACGTAACAACCTGGGATCCCAAAACTCCATTTCCGAATTCGGAGTAGTAGATTAAACTTCAGTTCGCAGACCAAGAGGAAAACCCGTTTCTTCCCCTTTCCTTCTCCTTGGTTAAAAGAAAAATAGAAAAGATACTCGTCTCTGGAACCTGGAACCACCCGTTCTTGTTATAAAACCAGTTTGGGACACCAAAGTGCATATAGCCCAATCTGCATATATATATATATATATATATATATATATATATATATATATATATATATATATATATATATATATATATATATATATATAATATATATATATATATATATATATATATATATATATATATATATATATATATATATATATATATATAATATATATATATATATATATATATTAACATAAACAAAGTAGTTGAAGAATCATATAGAACAGAAAGATAAACTTCACCACACAGGTCAAAAGGCGCCTATGGCAGCTCTTTGAAACTGGTAGCAGACATATTTTTAATTAGAAGTATAAGACCTTGCGAAAAATCTGTTAAAAACGGAAGTAAAGATAAAATTCCCAAAAGACCCTGGGGCCTTCATCAGGGGGACCCCCTAGGGTAGGGAAAAGTGGAGTGAGATGTTTCTAGCAAGTTGCAGGCAAAACGCCTAAAAAGATGCAACTTTTAGCCCCCGACATCTCACAAACAAGCAGTAGGTCACTAGAAGTCCAATTCATTTATGCATATACACGAGAGAATACAATTCAAAAGACACTATATATAATCAATAAAATTCAAATAGAACAGATGACATGAAATTACAAGAAATACAAAAACAAGAACTTTCAAACAACACTGTAAGAACTACCAACCTATGTCTTCTTCAATGCGCTACTGATAAGACTGTTGGTCAAATTCGCGGGGTAGCAGTTTTCAGTTAAAGTTACAATTAATTGTCTTATTGCTGAGTCTAGATTTGAATTATTGTTGCAAATTTTTTTGTATCGGGAAACTTGGGAGATGATAATGTTCTTCGAAAAACTTTTTACTTAGACAACTGTGAAAATGGATAAGTGAGTGCACTTGAAGTTGAAATCTAATTAGTTTGTCATACAGTCAAGATGACGTCTTTGATCTTCTAATTAATATAAAGTCGAGAAAAGAAGCAGTTTGTTAACATTTGTTTGACTTAAGCAAAAGTTCTTTTGATAAATATCCCATCTGTAGATATTATGACATCTCTATTAAAAATTCTATCGAATCAAGTACTGAAGCTCAAGATGCATACGGCTTGTCAAAGAGAAGCTACTGGCTAAATTTAGTTAAATTCTGTGTTTTCGAAAACTATCTTTTTAATGGTTCTAATTTTTACAAGCAAATTAACGGTATTCCCATGGGTACGTCTTTTTCCAGTGCCTTTGCAAACGTTTTTCTTCATATTTATGAGTCAAATTTTCTAGTCGATAATGATCTTGAGGCCTTCAGGTACATTGATGACATCATAATTTTTAACAACAGTAACTTCCATAATCTCTACAAGGATATTTATCCAAAAGAACTTTTGCTTAAACAAACAAATAGTAACAACACTGCTTCTTTTCTCGACATTTATATTAAATTAGAAGATAAAGATGTCAATCTAGCACTGTATGACAAACGTAAAGATTTCAACTTCAAAGTGCACTCACTTATCCATTTTCACAGTTGTCTAAGTAAAAAGGTTTTCAAGAACATTATCATCTCCCAAATTTCCCGATACAAAAAAATTTGCAACAATAATTCAAATCTAGACTCAGCAATAAGACAATTAATTGTAACTTTAACTGAAAACTGCTACCCCGCGAATTTGACCAACAGTCTTATCAGTAGCGCATTGAAGAAGCCATAGGTTGGTAGTTCTTACAGTGTTGTTTGAAAGTTCTTGTTTTTGTATTTCTTGTAATTTCATGTCATCTGTTCTATTTGAATTTTATTGATTATATATAGTGTCTTTTGAATTGTATTCTCTCGTGTATATGCATAAATGTATTGGACTTCTAGTGACCTACTGCTTGCTTGTGAGATGTCGGGGGCTAAAAGTTGCATCTTTTTAGGCGTTTTGCCTGCAACTTGCTAGAAACATCTCACTCCACTTTTCCCTACCCTAGGGGGGTCCCCCTGATGAAGGCCCCAGGGTCTTTTGGGAATTTTATCTTTACTTCCGTTTTTAACAGATTTTTCGCAAGGTCTTTTACTTCTAATTAAAAAAAAAAAAAATATATATATATATGATATATATATATATTATATATATATATATATATATAATATATATATATATATATATATATATATATATATATATATAATATTATATATAATATATATATATATATAATATATATATATAATAAATATATATAATATATATATATTATATATATATATATATATATATATATATATATATATATATATATATTATATATACTTTATATATATATATAATATATATATATATATATAATATACTATATATATATATATATATATATTGCAAGTTGCATGGCTGTACTGCAGGCGCCAAATGCATTATTCCTTTTCACATGTGTTCATGTAATTTTGTACCCCATCTGTATGTTTATTTCTTTATAAGGTTATCTATTTACGCTGACAATGGTCAAAGAATTTTTTCTATTTTAACCCTTTAACTGTCAAGTTATTTTGATGATTTGGGTGCACAAATTGTCAATTTTTTTATTGCAAAAATCAAATGTTTAGTACAAAATAAAATATACTTAGTAGTTAAAAACTGATATTTTGAAGCACATGGGTAAAATATTCAAAGTTTTGTAGCATATTTGCTTGAGGCGACTGCCACTCAAGTTGTATAATTCGCTTCTAGTGGAGCATTATTTTCCAAAAATGATAAAAAAAAAATATTATTTTCTAAAAAATAAATAAATGAAAAAAATAAATAAATAAATAAAAGTAAATACCTTTCAGTAATTACAGCGTTTTTATATCTCTGATTTAGTGGCTTTATCTTTGTCTTTGTTTTGTTCTGATTTCTGATTTTACTAAAAATTGTCAGTCCTTTCTTTCTCTTGCTTAGTTTGGATTTTAAACATGATCTATGTGTGTTTTAAAATGTTTTTAATATTATTGGTTATCACTGTTTGGCGCAGTATAGCCTATAAAGGCTCTTGTGCCAGTAAACCCAAAATAACTAAACCAAACCAGTCGGGTTTGACAAGGAGATGAAGCCGACATAAACGTCTCCCGATATACCATACATTCGGGTATAACAATACGATGCACAAAAAAAAAAAAAAAAAAAAAAAATACCCCGAGTAATATTCGGGCGTGACATTTTCGAACACCAATGCTGTGCCCAAGATTATCTCGAGCATGACAGTTAAAAGGTTAAAAACGTAAACAACATTTTAAAATGTATAAATTTTTCCCAAATATGCGATAAAAGTTTACAAGTTATATTTTTGAGTTATTTACTTACTTATTACTTTACGTATTAATGTGAGTGCATTAATAAAACAAAATAACAAAAACAATATTTCTACTTAGAGCAAACACTGTACGTCAGAAGGAGATCTGATAACATATTTTATACGAGTGTTGAATGATAAGTAATGCCTTCATCTTCATTACTTGGGTTTGGATGGGAATATGTTAATAAATCAAATGCTTAAATATTCCTTAGATAGTGATCTTTAATTAGCAATATTCATTTTTCTACATAATCGCCAGACAATTGCATACATTTCCGCCAACGGTGAACCGGTACTGAAGCCGTCGCGGAAGAAGTCGACCCTCTGTTTCCGCAATCACAGGCTTACAGTTCTCTCAACATCTGCATCAGAAGCATAATGATGTCCCCGTAGATCTTCTTTCATTATTGGGAACATATAAAAGTCAGACTGTGCTAAAACTTTTTGCTTGTGAAACTCGATGGTTGGTGTCACAGGACGTCCAACTCTTTGTTTGTGCCGCTAATCACATGTTCCCACCTCAACATGTTTAAACTAACTCGCCCAACGACGCACAGTACTCACATCAACGCAATCATCATAAATATCTTGCATTCTCTGATGAATCTCCTTTGGAGTGATACCTTCTGCTGTCAAAAATTTCCTGACTGCACATTGCTTAGATCGCGCTGACCAGTGCAAAGGCTTCTAACCAACTGGAACTGTAGAGAAGAGTTTACGGAACAAGCCAATATCTGCCGTATACCAATGCTGCCATTTGTTAGGGAGCTATGAAAGTGGAGGCATTACTTTTCATACAACCCTCGTACAAACATATAAAACTGATGAAATATCTGAAATGAATTCACGCATAATTGTATATTTAAAATAAGAAAAAAATGTATGTTCACTAACAAAGTTTTTTTGCTATTTAGACTAGAAGCTGTAGCACATAAATATTTTTTTTAGATGCAGCATTATATTAGAAGGTAAACTTAATTAATATTTCCTGCCGTGAAGCCTGAAACTTTAATTATTCAGGTATTGCCTTCACGTCATTAGCAATATATTTAAAAAACAAATTAATCAAAAAACATCATTACTTTTTTCCCTCTCAATCCTTTGTTTTACTTGTATGTCTTCAAAAGAAACATTATTACTTTGAAGCACAAATGGAATTGCATCAACAAAAAAGCTGATTGAAATTATTCCTTCAAATGCAAGCAGATCTTTGTTATATGGGATAAAAAAAGACATTAGCAACCAAAAGAAAGTCTCCCCACGTATTGATTCGTACTCCTTTCTTCCGCTAATGGTATCGAGAGTACTTCGTTATCCTGCTGTTTTTTATTTATTTCCTTCCTTAAGTGAACAAGTTACCTCTTCTGAAATCTAGTGCCGTCTAATAGCATTAAGGGGACCGCATCACGTGATACCTTGGCTAAAACGTTAAATGACTTCTAAGTGTGTTTTGGGGTGCGCTTTCTCATCGGACTGGGCTTGTGTATCGGATTCCAATAGCTTAGGGGAAGACGAAATAGTCTAAAATATTCAAAAAACATGTTCGTGGGAAGGCAGAAGTTCATTTGTTATAATTAATATTTCTTCAGGGTTGTCTGAATTTCCCTACGGTAAAGATAATACAATTTTTTAACCCAGTGGTTTGCTTTACACCTGCGCCCTGTCTTTCTTCATAACGAAAATGTTCAATTTTTTGGTATTAACTCAGTTTCATAAAACAATCCTGATGTTACAATTCAAGTTAGAAAAACAATACCAGATTTTAAGTTTTGATATAAAAGACATTTTATGAGCGATACAGTTTTATTTCTTATTATTTTGCGATTTGAAAACTGATTATTGAAAGTTTACGACAGAGCAAAAGTAAGGAAAAGATTTTTAAACTACAGCAATAACAATTGTTATAAACAATGTGATGTGTGGCTTTATTTTTGAATGCAAATGTTCTCGAACTCTGCATTATAAAAAATGAATAATGTTTTTACAGTATAATACAGCTATTATTACAGTAATTTTACAGTAATAAACTGAAAATTTGCTAGTTTACAGTAATAAACTACAAAATGGCTAGTTTCACAGTTTAACACTGTGCATCTTACAGTTTTAAATTGGAACCTCTGCTGCCAGTATTACACCACTGTTTTTACAGTATAATGCAGCGAATTTAATGGCAATAATCTATAGCATTGTTAATTTTGAAATAATAAACTGCAAAATAGCTAGTTTTACAGTTTATTACTGCGATTTTACAGTTTTAAACTAAAACCTGGATCATTTTCAACATATGCTTACATTTCAGAATTTTTAAGTAATTTTTTAACTTGCTATTTTCTTTTAGAATCACTAACAGATGTTTTGTCACATATTTTAGCTGTGTGAAAAAGTAATTGGTTGTACACTTTGATGCATAATTAAGTATTCAAATGATGTTGTAAAACTTTAAAATGCAAGAAAAATTGTCATCCGTTACCATACAAAATCAATATGAAATCTCACTTTTAAACTATATCATAGCGCCTAGAACAACTTCATTTAAAATTATTTGCTTCCCTGAAGCTTAAAACGATGTTTGTGATTATTAAAATATTGATCAAAAACTGTATGGTAACGGACTTGATATTTGATAACGGATTTGACCAGTAACGAACTCGACATTTCAACCGAAATGTCAATTTATGGCTTGTTTGTCGAATTTAAAAATTGAACAACAATATACATTTTCTTAGAGTTGTATAATAAACAATATTTCGGGGTAAAAGTTGACAAAAAGTAAAAATTAATACTAAAATCTTTGTTAACAGACTTGACAAAGAATAAAAATGCGCACCTGGAAGAAATTTTGTCCGAAACACCACAGCAATATTTCTCGACTCATTAAAACAAAGTGGTACGAAATAGTTACGTCACTAGTTTTTTAAGTTGACTGAATAAGTGTTATCATCTTTTGACTGCAATAAATACCTTTTTTAGCTAAAATATTCTTAGGATAACGGACTTGACAAGAACTACCGGACACAATATAGTCATACATTTCTTAGTGAAAAAAATACTATTGTCAATATTTATTATGAATATCATATACTAATAGTCAATATATAAAAATAATTTGTTGTAGGGTGAGTTCTGGTAAGTGCGTCCACGGGGTAAGTGAATCCACTGGGAATTATATGAACACTGCCCTGAAATGGCTTCTGCAACACTATGTTAGATAACAGTCTAATGATAATTTCAATAGGTAGAATTCAGGCCTGGATTCAATAGACGAAACACAATCAGAGACAAATTAAATGTCTTCAAAAAAAACTCTTAAGTAAAGATTGAGAAGGTTTTGTTCCAGTTTCTCTTGTAGTCATACCAAGCAATTGATGTCAAGAAATGCAAGTTGTTTCTTTTAAGTAATAGCTACTAATAACATACATGGGGTATTTTGATCAAATACTCTAACTAAAATTTGTTTATATGACGGTACGCACTTTCCCTTTCTTTAAAGTAAGGTGGGGGTAAGTGCGTACCATTATGATGGGGCAAGTGCGTACCACTATCATGAGGAATATGCGTACTATTATGCGGAGCAAGTGCGTCGTACCATTATGATGAGGCAAGTGTGTACCATTACGTGGAAAATCCGACTCTCATAATTCACCTTTAATTTTGCTTATAACTCTTTTATAAGCCGATTATAAATCCGACGTCATTTCCATCAAGTGTAACTATTTACATTGAGTGCGGCATAAGATTTCAATTTTATTCATTACCTCTGAAATATATTGGCTTTTAGATATCAGTTAGTAAATTTTTCGTTGAAAATAGCAATCATAAGCTATACTTAATTTAAACCAGAATGACAAATGAAGCAATGAAATTGAGTGAAGCACTAAATAAGGAACCAACTGATTCAAAAAACGAAGGTAGAGTAATGAATAAATTATATTTAAGAAAATTAAGAACACCTTGTGAAAAACTATTTCAATGTACAAGAAAAAAAAGTACAAGTATCATATGATATTTTTTTTTTTTTTTTTTGCTCTTTATTTTGTGTTTTTTCTTATTGCTGCTCATTCTAATAAAAAAAATATTTTAAAACCGTATTTATTCAAAAAAAAAAAAAAAAAAGAAGAAAAAACGAATTGTTCACTCAGGTCACCTAACGATCTACCATACAAATAGAATTAAAGAAAATCACAGGGGTCGCACATACAACAACGCTATTGGACGCACATGTCTCATCTTACATTTAAGAAGGGGTAAGTGCGAACCCTGGCTTAAACACAGACTGATTAATGTATTAAACCAAAATAAACTATGTAGACTATAAGTGATTATTACTAAAAAAAAAACAACTTACATTTGCTCGCTTGGTCTTATTAAAAGGACAGAGGAAGAATCACAAACACAACTCTCTCAATCTTCAAATCATAGTTATTCGCAAGACACGTGGGATATCACTGATTGCGTTTCATCCATGCAAGCAAGTGCTGATCTCTAGTATTAGGAATTACTCCAAGGCAATTACCTAACATATTTAATATGTGCCAGAAGTTTTTCCCTGCTCATATTCACATAATTTAAGGTGGCCGCACTTACCCCGCTAGGTAGGGAAAGTGCGTACCTTGGAATAGGTGTCATAAACCAGGTCAAAAAACCTCTGCTTATGGTTTATTTGACATATTATATGCTTGAAAATCTTAATAAAGGATCTGGAAAGAAAACTTAAAAAAAAAAATTGTGAGTGTACAAGATTTTTCAGCAGAGCAGCATCATTGAGAACATGAACTTTGAAAAAAAGGGTACGCAATTACCAGAACTCACCCTATATACTTTTTATACAATTAAGTATGTAAAAAAAATAGTTGAACTTGCAAAAATTGGAAATGGACAAGAGTTTTTGCCGTGATTCTCATTTTAAAAAATAAATAAAGAAATGTCATTAATTTTTTGAGTGATAGAATTTGTTTTGGGGTATTTCTTGTAGAAAATATATGTTCGCATTGAATTTAAAGCATAAGTTATGCTCCAAAATCGTCTTTTTAACCTCCGGACAGCAAATGTAAGCACATTTTGAAAATGACCCACTTCTGCTTTCAGTATAATACTGTAAAAACAAAACCTTATTTTTTGCAGGTATTGTCATTAGAAACAAAAATGTTTTTAGTGGAAGTGCTCAATCGTGAATATCGCCGTGATAACTATTGGGCTAAACAGCAATGTATGGAACTGTCCAATTACGTATCACAGAGGCAAAAAAAAAAAAAAAAATCCTTTAATCGCGAATACAGACAAGTTACACACAGACATAAAATTACATGTTCACAGATTGAGATACGTCGTAAGCTCTGATTGCGTAATACATAATACATGCGTAATACATAAGAGGTGCAGTTGACCTCGAAATGTTCCGTTATAGTTTGAGGGGAACTTTCAAACGATACAGAAAATACCCATAAATCAACAACATCACTTTTGCTTTTTCGACACTAATTTGTTTTTGTGTATTAAAAAACGAAGTTTTACTAAAAACTGATATTACTCTTCTTATAATTCAATGTCACAATAACTGGATTTTTCAGTGCTGTCATAAATGTGTAAAGAGACCAGCATAAATGTAGGTACCCATTGTTACAAAAAAATAACACTAATTAAATCAACATAAAATTTAGCAACGTATTTTACCGTTTTATAGAATGTTTCAGCACAAAAATGCTTATAGTACTTTCGCAAAGTGTTGAGTAATGTACGTATTATTGTTGGCAAATAGCATTTTTCTTTAAAAAATTTTGCTCTTAACAGTCTTGGCTTCAGAGCGTCTGAGAACTTCCAAAACTTCCATAAGATGAGTGAATGGAAATGCATCTCTGAAGACGAATTTGTGGCGAGAAAATTCAGGACAAAATGCTTTCGTTTTACATAAAAGCCCATAAGAATACCTCAAGAAAGAGAATCTGCTTTTAACATCGTCGCCCTTTTTTTCCCCCTTACCTCTTTCGCAGAACATGTCTTGCGATGCGATAAAACTTCCCATTTTGCATTCCTCGACAAAGAAAGAAAAAAAAAGAACCAGAACAAAATATTGAGGTAAAAAAGTCAACAGAAGAAAGTGTAAATGGAGATATCTTTAAGCATCCCCTCCATAAAATTTAGGCCAGATGATTTTTCTAGATTTGCACTTGCTTTTAGTGAAAATAAAATTTATTTTGTAATACTTTTGAGCTAGATTTAAAAATCACACAAAACGCTTTAGGAAAAGCTAAAAAAAGGTTAAATAAATAGGATTTTTAAGCTTTCAATTGCTATTTTTATTTAAATTTATTTATTTATTTGTTTATTAAGCAGGGAATATTTAATCAAACATACTCACATAAAGCAGAAAAAAATATAAAGAACGCAGTAAAACTAATTTAAAATAATATTTTCTTTCTGCAATAAAGGAAGACAAAATGTATTCTTTAAACTTTTTTAATGGGATATTAGTAGTGCCTTAAAAGCACGTTTGCAATGTATAGAATTCTTAGGCCATATTTAATTTAGTTATCTTTTTTTTTTTTGCACATTTCTTTTCGTAATAAGCACGGTTTTACCATGTAAATATATATTTTTAATGTATTATTTCATTTAGAGGGCACTTGAGAGCACTGTTATACTCTTGTTTTTAAAAATCGTTTCAAAATTTAAAAAAAAAAAAAAAAAAAAAAAAAAAACTCTTGCATTTGAAAGGTGAACTAACTAATCAAGTAAGTTCAGTTTTAAGTCTAAAGTATTAAAACCTATGCCTCTCGTTTATTGATACTTGAAAACATAAAATCTATCCGTAACACGGCGTGATTTTTTAATTTTCTATTTAAAAATGTAATACATCAGCTCAGTAACTCAAAAATGCATACTAATTCATGATGATGCCATTCTGATAGTATCTGCGAAAATTGAACATAGCACTAGAAATTCGTCCATTCTTCTGCTATTTTCTGTTATTTATTCTGTTATTTATTCCTTTTTTTTCCTTCTAACTAACGTCATAACAGTACTATTTAGTTCAAAACATACTGCAGTTCTTCTACATATAATCATTTGTATCGTTAAATATAATGAATACACGCAGAAACAGAACCTCATTAACGTTTCGTCTTCAAACAATAGTTCGAGTTACATAATCAACTAATTAGGCTAACAGCTACGAGCGGAAAAGTACAAATTAAATTGCATCAAACATGCAGCTCTTGTTAATAATTCACTGAATATTCGTAAATTTTGACATGAATAATGAAAATAATACGTCTTATGAACATATCAAGCTAAGTTTGATTATTTTTCTGCTGCTAGCATTTTTTAAAGCATTTCCCTTCTTGTGCTACATTTCCCTACTAAGGCATTGGGGTATGATGTTAAACTGTAAACATATTTTGAAGAAAAAAAACCATTAAATTCTGAAATCATACATCAATTTCAAAAGCGATAATATGTGTGATAGTTTTCCATTAAAGTCGGATTTATATAAATGCAGCAATTTAGAAATGATTCTGTTCGACAAATAGGAGAAATTTGTTAGCGACACTGCTAGAAAGAAAAAAAAACACTATAAAAAGCGCTTTTATTCCTTCCCATTCTAGATATTCTAGAATAAAATATAAAGAAATGAAATATATAAATTTAGAAATACTTGCTGCCTTTTCAAACAGGCCCATTACCGCTTCAAATTGTGAACCAACTCCGCTAGTCACAATTTATCAACTAAGCTCATAGACCAGCTTTTATTTATCCCCACACCCTTGTATAATTCCTTACACCCCCTGTCGCTATTCGGGAAAATGAAAAAAAAAAACAGGTCTGAAGCCTTTTCTATTTAACTTGCTTCTATTACTCTTTTCCATTTCTTTTTTCCCTATTGTCCTTTTTGTATCGACAGTTGCTGCCGCTGTGCCAGTCTGCGGGATGACTATTCATCCCGAAGCACTTAGGCTTAAAAGGTTTTGTGAATGAGCACTTTGAAGCCGATGAAGATATTTCGGCCCCTATGCTATTGTCCCTACCACTGTCGCTGGAAATTTATTGGCTATCTTTACTAATACACAAAGTGAAGTGTAGAGAGATGGAGGAATTTTAAAGAGCGAGACATAAAGAAAAATTATACATGCGGAAGAAGATGGGGAAAAAAAGGCGTTGCAGTGTAATGACTTATTGGTATTCTGATTTGAGGCTGTTTGGAAATATGATGAAGATACGAAGCAATTTATTGGTGACCCTGGAAGCTGATAAATGTTTTTACTGAAGCTGGCATTAAGATGTGTGGTTTAAAGTTCTGGAAGTTTCAAGCATGATATACTCTTCTCATAAGGATAACAGATGATCTTAATACTTTACTACATGCCTTGGTCTAATAATGACAAAAAAAAAATCGTATATGTTGATACCTTTTAAACAACATTTAAACTTATCCAAGAATGATCTTACTTTTTATTCTTACTTTTGGTTCATACCAGAAAACTGGGAGCGATGAAGCAGTTTTGATTTAAAAAACAAAACGAAAATTTTTCTGTAAACTTAGTGAAACAGTTTACGGAGAATGTTTGAACCTTCTTACGGATAAATCAAATGCATTTATTTTTTTATTCTTTCTTTAAATAATTGTTGTTTTGTTTACTTTTTGAATAAACTTTTTTTTTTTGCTGTTAATAGCATTCTCAACTCTTATTTTTAATACGAAGTAAATCATCTAGTACGATATACGTTAAAGAAATGTAACATTTAACGAAATTTTTAGATTATTGCACGTGCAAGTTCTAATATAAACACAAACAAATGCAAGCATTTTTTGAAGCACTGAAATACATTAAGGGACAACCGATTAAATTCCCTTGGCGTATTAGAAGCCTATTGGGGAGTAGAACAGTCTGGTACGTTGACTTCCAATTGATGGTTAAACAGTGTTGTTTTTCAAGAAAAAGAAATGGCCAACTAAAGAAACACAGTACTCGTGTCGCTTTTGTAATCCGATTTACGATTGATTTACCAAGTGCCTAAAATGGACAAACTCGACAGCAGAAGACAATAATAAAAGAGAATGTTAGCGTTAACAATGACGGACGGCTCTACTTAATGTCAAATGCTTGCATTAAATAAGAGCATAACAATAAAGAATTGAATCATTCTTTACTTCATGATCCTTTACTTTAATTTAATGGTGTATCAAACATTTCTTTTTTTTTTGGTATAGAGCTAAATACGAGCTGCTAAATTCCCTGCATTTTTGGAGTTAAAATTTAGTTTTTGGTAGCAACAAAGTAACTAGTCGATTAAAATGTTTACTTTTTTGCGATAAGAATATTACAACAAAGTGCACAATTATCAATAAACTTGCCAATTCTGCATTTAAAAAAAAAAAAATTAAGGCATATAGCAGCTATTCTTTGTGCCAGATTTAGCATGGAACTTTATTGCATTGAATAAGAATGTTTTGCATAGAGAAATTAACTCTTAAATGTGAATTAAGGACAAAATATAAACGAAGCAATGACGAATTGCATCATTCTTTGCCTCATAATCTTTTACTTTTTTTGTGGTGCATCAAATGCTTTTATTACGTATATTTTTTTTATTTAGTATAGAAATAAATACGAGCTGCTAAACTACCTACATTTTTGGAGTTAAAATGTAGTTTTCGGTTGCAACAAAGCAACATATTGCTTAAAATGTTTCCCTTTTTTTCAATAAGAATATTAAAATAAAACTCGATGCGTGCAAATAACAATAAACTCATTGCTAATTCCATATTTTGAAAGTTGTTTTAAGGAATATAGCAGCTGTTCTTTAAGCCGGATTTAGCATGTAATTTTATTCCAATGAGTACGATTTTCTTTAATAGAGTAATGAACTCTTAAATAAGAATTAAGGACTAAATAGAATCGAAACAGTAATGAATTGCGTTGTTCTTTACTTCATGATCCTTTACTTCACACAATTCAATGGTGCATCAAACGCTTTTTTTTAGTATAGAGCTACATACGAACTGCTGAATTCTTTGCATTTTTGGAGTAAAAATGTAGTTTTCTGTTGTAACAAAGTAACTAGTTGCTGTACATGTTTGCCTTGTTGCGAAAATAACATTAAAACAAAGTCCAAAATGTGCAAATACCAAATAACTTATTGATAATTATGAATTTTGGACGTTGTTTTAAGGCTTGTAGCTGCTATTCTTTTACAGATTTAGCAAATAGCTTTATTCCAATGATTAAGATTTTTAAATTGAGAAATTAACTCATAAATACGAATAAATGACTAAATAAGAGCATAACAATAAAGAAATCATTCTTTGCTTCATGATCATTTACTTTAATTTAATGATGTACCACACTTTTTTTAGTATAGAGCTTCTTCCACATTTTACAAATAATAAGTTCCAAAAAAGGGAAGAAATGAATGCATTTTACTCCGATTTCCATTCTTCTATAACTGTGGTTCCTAGGTCACGGAGGTGCAAGATAGTGTGTAAATCAGGTCCTGATGGCTAGTTCTTTTGCAGTATACCAAAAATGGGACAGTCAAATACTTGTCCTGTTATTATTTCCTTTGGGCCCAGCCATGACGTTACTTTTTCTTTTTGTTATATCACCGAGTCCACAACACACAGCAGAAAACTACATCATAACACAAAACTACAAGATTTGCAGAATGAAAAACAGATAGATTGAACTAAAAAATAGTGCACTGCAACCACTACTGAGAGGACGCAGACTGAAAAAAAACAATACAATAGCGTACAACTGGTGTGGTTCTAAGAAGGCGCCGTGGTGGAATGGAAGAGAGTCGTCCCAGTAAAGCGAACGACGTTGCCTAGATTGATACCTTACGTCTGCACACGATTGTTTTTAAGGCTTTGTACAACTGAAAACATTAACTGGACCTGATAGTGTGTTTTTCTATCTCAATTGACAGTTTATCTGTAAAAATTCTCCAGATATATATTAAAAAAATAATTAATCATAAAATTCCAAGAACGAGTAAAAAATGTATCCTTTTCATTAGTTTGGGTAAATTTTGGGCACAAGGCGAGACCGGAAGATATTAACTGATGTAAACCAAACTAAACACAGTATTTTGAGGCTCTATTAGAAGACGTTCTAAACTATACATTACTAAAACATCTAATTCAAAAATTAAAAAAAAAAGTAAAAGTTAAGTTTTTCATATTTATCAAATTTTTGAGCTTATGAGCCAATATTTAGAAAAGTGCCAAGGCGCTTGGAAGTGTTGGAGTTTTCTGAAAAAAAATATTTTTTTTGCGAGAAAAAACTAATATTGGATTTTAAGTCTAAATTGGGTCTAAATGCAAGAAAATAAAAGGGGGAGGTCAAGGAAGTTATTTACCCCCTCCTTAGATTACTCACTTTTAAGCCGTTACAGATTTGATGAATGTTACAGATCTGATGTTAATATGAGCTACATATTTGAGTTTATGCTTTCAGTCTTCATTAACATCTCTAAATATGGTATCATTTTCTTGCATTTTTAACATAGAATTAAGATAGTTATATTAAAATACTAGCGGTACCCGCACGGCTTTGCCCGTGGTATAAAATTAAAAGTTCATTTGTAAAATAATTAATATAGCAGAAAAAATACTCTTTTTAGTTATAATTCAACTACAATTCCTTCAAAGTATGATATAAAAATTTGGTATGGGCCCTACACTACTTCCTTTTACGTGTACATTTCTTAGTAGATGCCTTAAGTGCTAAAATAGTGCTTGGGGGGAGTAAGAAACAATTCAAACATTTATCCCTATTTGCCACGAAAAAAATGCAAAAAAAAATGATT
>JAXGGA010013793.1:0-34074 GCA_038373865.1 Uloborus plumipes
AGTTTATTCCTAAGTCAAAGATTAGGGGGGAGTGGTCAGAGCTGAGCTCGGTCAATGCAGCAATTTTGATGTCATTATCAATATTTTTGATGAGGGCAAAATCCAGGGTAGAGTTGGTATTATTACCAAAATGTGTGGGGGTGTCAGGAGCAATAATTGTGACATCATTGTCAACAGTAAACTCGAGTAGTAATGTACCATTCCTATTAGGTAGGCCATCCGACCAGACTTCGTTTTTACAGTTAAAGTCACCAATTATGATGGTTTTCTCATTAATGTCCAGTATTTTTTCAAAGTCATTTTTGACAAAAGTATTTTTAGGGGGAAGTAAATAGATGAAATAGTGTAGGCATAGTCTCTAATTTTGCAGACAATAGTGGTGTTCTCAAAGCCATACGTGGTGACTGGATTCTCATAGTGAGTAATATTACACTTGACGAAAATGGCAGTGCCACCGCCCCTGTTATCTTTTCTATCTTTCCGATAACATTTGTAGTTGGGGAACTTGGGATTACTGCATTTGGTAAGGTGAGTTTCTTGGATGCATACGATGTCGGGTTGGTGCTTATTAATAAAATGCTCGACCTCCCCTCTTTTAGCGAGGAGGCCATTAGCGTTCCATGAACAGATGCGCAGGAAATATGGTGAACTACCCATGATTGAAGGCGGTACTGAGGCTGGAGAGATCTTTCATGAGAGTTTGCATACCCTTGAGTATGTTAGCAATGAGATTTGGAATTTTGCTAAAGTTTTTGAGCAAGGCACTCAGATCATGAATTTCACTATTATTAGTGATTTCGGTTATTCTAGTGGGTGTGGCATTCTCAATATTTGGTTCATCGGTATCATCATTTTCGTTGCTTTGATTTCCTAACGCTTGCGCGTAAGTCGGGAAGTTAGTAGCATTATTTATAGTATTACGAGGATCCTGGCGGGGGAAGGGTCTCCTGTCCCTGTCAGGGGGTCTTTTTGGACATCCTCTGAAGTTGGCTGTGTGATCGCCCGTGCAATTTGCACAAGTGGCTGGCGTATCCCTGGGTTTTTGACAATCTTTGGTGGGGTGATTCTGTGAGCATTTTAAGCATTTGTATGGTTTATTGCAATTACTACTAGAATGTCCGAAATTTTGACATCTGTAACATTGAGTAGGGGAGCTTTTAAGTCGTAATGATTCCACCTTTATGTGGAAGTAACCAAGATAGTTGACATGATAAATACTGTTGTTTTCCTTAGTACGTGGTAAGTTAACAATGAAGAGGGGGATGGGGTTTCTATTCTTCCCGGTCATTTGTACAATTTTGTCAGGGAAGAAGTCAAGCTCAGCGAGTTGTTCCCTGATAAATTCAGTATCAGTGTCTCTAGGGAGACCTCTTATTACGACTTTTAAACACTTGTCTTCATTGAGAGTGTAAGTGTGGAATGGCATATTTTTGTCATTAAGATAGTGTACAATTTTTCTATAGGAGTCCTCATTGGGGGGTTTTATGATGTTTTTAGTTCCAGTGCATTTGATAGAGATCTTTGATTCGGTTAGCTCATTTAAATTTTTGGCCAATTCGAGGGTATTATCAATCTCGTCAATTATGATTGGGGGAATTCTTGTTGTTTTCTTAAGTTTTTGTGACTGGAATTCTCCACTATCAATAGGTTCGGATTGGTCCATGTCGTCAATCTTATCATTATTTACCTCTTGGGTTTCAGTATTGGTGGTTATGCGTTTATTAGGAGGTTCATTGGACTCATTGTCCGAGGTATTTTCAGAATAATTAGCAATAACGTCATTAATAGTTCTGTCAATACTATCCTCAGTAGGGTTACCACCTCTATGTGTTCTTTTTTGTTTTTTGCTAGGACTGGGGGCCGAAGTGACATTTTTTGTTGATTTATCATATTTGGCCATTATTTTAGGGTTGGCAAGAACTTCATAGGGGTTCTTAGTAGGTAAATAAATCTTAGTAGTGGGTTTGTTAGCCTTGTTATTAGGCTTTTTATTCGTATTTATTTCATTTTCTAATCGAGCAATATGCTCTCTTAGGTACTCATTCTGACTACTCAATTGCTTAAACTGTGTCTCATTGATAAGCCGACTTAAAGATAACCTGACGTTTTGGGTTCTGCTCTTGATATTATTCAAGTGCAGTTTGTGTTCAAGGTCTTCATTAGTCTCTATACTTTCGTCTAGATAATTTAAGATAATTCTTAGGTTATCATCTATTAGGGTAAGAGTATCTAAATTGTCAAAATTCTTAATACTAAGGGTATTAAGTTTGCTCAGGAATAGCTCAATTTGCTCATAACTGCATTCAGTTAAATTATAAGTAACGCCATCAATGCTTACCTCGTATTTCCAGGTTTCAAGCATCTGCATCTGCTCGGCCGGAACATCTTCCACTGAGAGAGTCGAGCTGGGATCATTATTTATTTTTGATGTATCCTTGTCGGGCAAGGCCTTGGACGTGGTGGCTGAGGAGAGCTCCATGGGTCTGGCTGTGCAGGCTGTATTGCAAGCTCAGGGGGACTCCTCAAAACATGGGAGCTGCTCAAATAGGCCCTTAAAAGGGCCGAGCGGGTAATATCGACCCGGGATCGCCGGAACGATTTTCCCGACCCGAGGGTCACGGAGAAACGGACGGGCTACTCCGGGAAGGGAAGACCCTACTCCGCAGTATAGCGGTGGCGAAAGGCTTACGCACCCCTGTGCGTCGGTCGTAGAGGAGCGCAGTCGAACACGTCCTTCGCGGACGGCAGCAGGAGGGAGAATGTCTGAGATATGATGAACCAGTTTCCGAATCGCCACTCTCTTATAGTGAGGTGACCGATATACTGAATTTGGGGCACAGCGCCCTGCACTCAACCGAATTGCAAGACGCCATTGGCCCGGAGCACGTGGCGACCATCAAGAATCACTATGACAGGAGAGAGGACGGAACTAAGGATGAAGCTTTCGCGGAGTCCCTGGTGAGAATCCTTTCCCATATTCCCTACTTTAACGCTACGGTCAGTCCGTACGTTACTAAACTGGAAGAATCAGCTCTTCCCTTCAACTCTCCCAAGAGAACTTGTAGGTCTCCCACCCCCCAGGTGGTAGCACCGGTAAATACTGTGAACCAATTTGAGCCCCTGGCTCAGGTCACCACCCCCCCTGAAATTACGATGGAAACATCCACCCCCCCTCAGATGGGCCTCCCCCCTTTGGTTGTAACCACCCCCCCTGACTATTTTGACTTCGTTAAAGAAGTCAATTCAATTTGCAAAGACTTCAAAATTAGAAACTCCGCTAAGAGCAACGAATGCACAATCCACATTAACGACCCATCTGAAAGGAACTCACTCATTGAGCACCTTAAAGCTAGGAAAATTGAATTCTATTCCAAAAGGGCCAGAGGGCCGAAACTCCAGAAATATGTGTTGAAGGGCCTACCCTCCAGCACTAACACAGAGGACCTTGCGTCTGAGCTCCGTAATCTTAAATTCCATATTTTCAAAATTAACCAAATGTCCAGAAGGGATAAAACCCCCCTTCCATTATTCCAAATCCAACTTATTGATTGTGAACAATCCACTAAAATTCTTCAGATCAGTACCCTCATGTTCACTAGGGTACAATTCGAAAAATACCGCAATAGAAAAGCCGTAATACAATGTTACGCCTGCCAGGGGTTTAACCACCTGGCAGTTAACTGCAACCGTAAGGTTCGCTGTGTCGTGTGTGGTAGGGAACACACCAAAGCAAATTGTCCCAGTAAAGGACAGGCCCGGTGCTCAAACTGCGGCGAAAACCATGCAGCCTCCTATCGGGGCTGCAGGGCTTTCCCCAGACCTAAGATTAGCCTTGACAGGCCTATATTTAAGAGAAATAATATTAGGGAAGTATTATCCTTCGCTGGAGCTACTGCCGGGAACACTTCAAGTGCCCCCCCCTGATCCATCCCCTACCCACCCTCCTATGGAGGCTTTTAATATTAAAGAAATTTTGGCAATTGCCCAGGAAATTAATCAACTCTTTGACGTTAGGAAAATTTTCAATAAAATCAAAAATGCTCTGCCCTCCATTAAAAATGCCCCAAGTAATGCTGATAAGCTCTTTGCACTTGCCCAGATCTTTTTCGATCTGGACTAAGCCTGGACTGTTTGCCCATGCCGCCTTGTATCCTTTTTATCCCCCCTAAGTTCGCTGTTTAACTTTCCCCTGCAATGTTCCTACTTTCGATCTCCCTCGGATTCTCCCAGGGAAATGCCCCAGAACTCAGCCAATCACTGATTGGCGTTTACAGCAGCTAACCGCTCCCTTTGGGAGCGCATTTTCACCAACGTTCGACTAGGGAGGTAGAGGCCTTCGGCCTAGGTACTCCCGAGGAACAAAATTTTAGATTTCGTCCTCATAGACAATTCCTGCAGCACTAAAAAACTGCTCACTAGGAACGCTTGTTCCAGGGGCCGATAAATATATCCGAGCAATGTTACTAAGATCGCCAAATTTATTTCTGTTGATCTGCCAATACTTTAATGGGTCTTGGTCTCGGGATAATCTCTTCTGTTTAACATATTCTGTAATCAAATTAGCTTTTGTATCTGTTATTTGATTGTCAAATTCCTCATCGCCACTGTCCAACATGTTAGCCATCGACTCTTCTAAGCTGGTGCAATGTTCTTTTCTCGCAATAATAGGTTCTTCGAGGCTTGCTGCAGATGTCGTGAGACTTACTTCCGTCGTTTCTAAGGCCATGAGTTTCTGTTTGATATCATCTATTAATAAGTCACTGAAAAATTTACCTTTGTATCGTGGATCTAAAAATGTCGACATTTGGAAAAAAATATTGCTGTCGATGTCAGAAAAACGATTTTGTAATTCTATCTTTAAAGAACTCACAAAATCAACAACAGAAGCAGCGCTGATGTTCACACTTTCACCATTATTGGCAGAACTTCCCATCTCGTCATATACTTTGTTCAAGGCTCGTACCAGAGGAATAACGTCAGAGATACATACGTTGTGTGAGCTCAATTTTTTTGTGGTTTCTTCCAGAGGCTTCAGTACGTTCACTAATTCATGAATTAAAATCCATTCTTCGGCATCCAGCTGTTCTATTTTATTATTAGAAGAATAAAGTGATAACGAGTCCTTGATGCAATCAAGTCTTTCCAACATATAATAGCTGGAATTCCAGCTTGTGGGAGAGTCTTGCAAAACTTTTAAGATTTTTTGATAGAGACGAACTTGCAATTTCTCTAATTCTTGCTTTGCCATTGTAGAATGGTTAAAATGTCCTGCAATTTTCCTGCACTTTGTAAGTAATAGGGAGATAGTATCAACTTTTTTAATAGCATGTTTGACCACCAGATGCAGTTGATGTGCTGTACAGTCGATATCATTTATTTCAGACAAGGTAGTGGCGCGCTTCATATTGGATCCTCTAACCATGCAGTGCACATTTTGTTTTGGAATATCCCATTCTTCCAACATACTTAGAAATATTTCAGAAATGTAATCTCCAGTGTGTCGTTCTTCAAGAATCTCTGCTTTCAAAACGATATTTTTTCGCACGAAATCTTTGGTTATTCCATGACAAGTTAATGATAACAAAGAAACTGCTGAGGAAGAGTCGGACCAAATATCTGAAGTAAAGGAGATTTTCTCAAAATGTTGCAACATTTTCTTTATTTTTGATGCCACTTTATCATAAAGTTCGGTACAAACTAGCTCTGTAAAATATTTTCTGCCTTTTAAAACATAATTTGGAACAACGTGATTCATCAATCTTCGGAACCCTAGTTGGTCTACGTGCTGATAAGGTAAATCACATAAGGCTATCATTTCGGCTATTAAGTAGTCAATTTTTATTGACTTTGGGTTAGTATTATCCCACTTTGTTGCTTTTGCTATGCAATCTTCTAAAAAAGTTTGACGGAATCCCCTTTTTGCAGCCTGTAAAGATGTTCCCGGTATTTCATCTTTTTTCTTTTTAACGTTTTCTTCTAAGAATAAATTATATTCTTCGGGGTGCTTTCTCTCTAGATGGTTTCTAAGAGAAGTCGTTCCTTTACCTTTTCGGGAATATATCCCATCGCAAATTTTGCACTTGGCGTTCACTTCACTCACCACTGTAAAATAAGTCCATATGGTACTGCTGAACTTTTTAGTCGACATAGTTTTGTACTTGCATAGAGCAGAATGAATATCCAAATTCAATTCTACGGTATGCACAGAAAAAAGAAGAAAAAAAAAAAGGAGAAAAAAAACCCTCATTGGCGAGAGAACGACGGTGAGTAGACCTAAGTCTGGACAATATGGCACCTTCGTTTTCGGAAAGATAAGTTTGGCTGTTGCACCTGTCAATGTTAATCGCGCTTACTTTTTTTCGATTTCATTCGAAGCGGATTAATCACAGTCGACTAGCACAAATGTGGTATGTGCACTTTTTTTTTTTTATATAATCAAAATTAAGTTATTGTCACCAGATGGTTCCTTATGAATTATTTTACCAATAGACGAAGTTTTACGGCCATTTGTGAATAAAGAATATTTTTTTAAGAACTTGAAAAAAAGTGGAATCTGGATCAAATACTTGGCGGCATAAAACTTTAAAGATCATTTTCTCATTTTGAGCTCAACTGCAGATGTCACTTTTGTGCTTATCACGGCAGAACATTTAGCTCCATCTGAGTTCTTTTAATCCCCCCCCCCCCGGGTTACGCCACAAAAAACGTGCTGATGATTCGGACAACAGAGCGGGGGGGGGGGGGGTACCAAATGAGCTCGAATTTAAACAGGGGGAAAAAGATCCGTATCCGTGGATCTCGACACGAATGATCCGTATCCGCGGATCTGCATTCTTCCTGATCCGGCACATCTCTAGATGAGGCACATTGCTCGAATGATGACACAACACAATAAAATAATTATGATAAAATATAGTGTTTCGAGAAACGGGGTGACCTATATTTGAATGTAAAGATAATTTTCTTAAACTGGTTGTCAAAATGCTTTAGAAAACTTGATTCGATATACCTGTCCGCTACGATTAACAAGATTTCAAACATTTTGCAATGCGGAGGAGTTCAGATAAAACTTAAATTTTCGAATGTTTTAAAAAAAATGTATCCGAAGCAAAAACTTTTCCGTGAAAGTGGAAACAAGATTATTACGTTTCCTGTGTTCAGTATTGGAAGTGTAAAACACAAGCAGCACAAACTTCATCGTGCGTATGTAACAAAGGCGGGGAATTTTTTTTACAACTGAAGGCCACGTAGTCAGGCAGTAACGAAGGTCATTAGTTCATAGAAGCCTGCGAATACAACTTTAATTCAAGCGTCCTATCCAGGGGCATTACCTATTCTTATGCTGAAACCTCGGTCGTTTTTCGACTTCACTGGGTAGGGAGAAATGGGTAATGTCTGGAATCACCCCAATGTCACCAAAAAGCGATAATTTGCCAAATCTAGCAATTTCTCCTTTACTGCTAACGGAATTGAATATTTGTTGTTAGTTGGCGATTTTGGGAAATAGCGCCAAGCAGGGGGTGATTCTAGACGCGCACCGGGAAAATCTGCGGTATTCAGCTTCTTCCGTAGGGGGGAAAGGGAATTTCTGCTTCTGCTCGCGCATTACAGCTGGCGCAAGACAGCAACAATCTCTGCATACGGAACTCACTGTTCGTGTACGCTGGTAGAAAAAATGTAAATTTTTGGCTGAATAATTTTATTTAAAAATGTTCATAAGCCGATTGGAACTTCGCGAGAGAAATCTATTTTTCACTTAAAAATGAACAAATCGCATTCCGCTGAAAAGTAAGATCAGTTATGTGAAGCGAAGAATTTAGAACGTTTGTTTACATTGACGTCGTGCTTATGTTTTTATTTTATCATGCAGTTATAAAAAAAACTTTGAATATTAAAACACTAATTAGTTAAAGTCTTTTTTTTAACCAAAGTGAGGAATATATTATACTAGCAGTACTCGCACGGCGGGGGGGGGGGGGGGACGATCCCCGTACAAAGAATGGAAAGGAAGTCAACTGAATAAAATTAATTTCACTCCAACCCGGCTGAAGTAAAATTACAGCATTCTTAAATTCAAATGTTTCACAACCGTTTAAATTTCACTAAAAGTTTAGTAAAAATTTAAAACAAATCGCAAAATAAATCAAAAAGACATTAAGGTAAGTAAGTAATAGGAGATATTAAGTATTCATATCCAGTCAATTTTCAAGGCCACTCTATACGCAAATTTAAACCACTATTTAACTTGAGGGACGAAAGAGCAGTTAATCTGGAAAATGAACCTAGTGTTTCAGTTTTGCGTACAGAGTTAAGCCTTAAAAATTGACTAAATTTGAGTAATTAATATCTCCCGTTCTAATTAACGGAGGGAAATGTGCCAAAATTTTTCTTTTTCAGACAAAAACCCTTTCCAGCGATACGTAATGTTATGGGGGGGGGAGTCCCCCCCCCCCCCTCAATTGTGCCGGATACACCAAAAATGAGACTAATTCATAAAATAAAAAGTAACTAATTTGAAATTTAGAATTCGGCCTTCGAAGTGCATTTCACTGGGATACGTTCGAATTTTGTGCCGTTTCAGGTCTGTAGGTGCTGTGGGGGCTTCTGGCTATCGGTTACAAACATATATACAAACAAACAAACAAACAAACAGAGCCCGTCATCTTTATATGTATAGATATCCGGGTTTTAAGATGTAAAATTGAGGTGATACGTGATTATAAAAAAATTAAAACAGTATTCTTTAAGCACAAAATGGAGTTATATTATAAAACTGTACTTTCTTACTCCCATCCGCCTCAGGGGTGAATACAGAAAGTTTTTGGGAAAACTTTTAGCACATATGCACACATTATATTAAGTTTGTTTTGGTTAGAGTTTTGTGATACATTTTTAGGACCAGAATAAAAGTATAGAAAAGTGAAAAAGCATGACAGTAAAAAAAAAAAGAAATTAAAAAAAAAAAGACCCAAAGACCAAACAAGCTAATCAATTCCTCTTTTTGTTGTGAACACAACCTTTTCTGAAAAAGCTACTGCGTGCCCTCCCTTAGGCACTTTGATGTTAGGTCACTGTGACCTCCCAAAAATTTCCTTAATCCCAAAATTTTATCTGAGGGCATGGGGTGCAGGCAGAATCTGCGTAGAAGAGTTCACCTGCATGTAAATCACTGGAAAAAAAAAGGAAACTTGAATTTTGACATCTTTAATTCAAAGTATGACTTTCACAATCACGAATAGGGAAGTTTCAACCAATTAAATATTCCTACTTTGGCAACTAGATATTGTTAAAAC
This sequence comes from Uloborus plumipes, assembly GCA_038373865.1. Lineage (NCBI taxonomy): Eukaryota > Metazoa > Arthropoda > Arachnida > Araneae > Uloboridae > Uloborus > Uloborus plumipes. Next base: position 9,294 of record JAXGGA010013793.1, read on the forward strand.
ACTTACAAAACACAAAAATTCACTAGCGACGAATTTTAAAACACAATGATTGATTTTTAATGAATTTTTAAAAAACCCAAGCACGCAAAAAAAATGAAAAAACGCGCCTTGAAAACGAAACTTGCGACGTCAAATAGCTTTAGTTTTGTCATTTCAATCCACAAAAATTGTATATCAGCCACACTATCGTATCATTGCGGAGTTATTTTTAATTCCATGATCAATTAGTTTGAGTCTATTAATTGGCTGAAGATAGGATTTGTCAAAATGCATTGATCTGCCACTGGTGTTAGCGTGAATTGATTTAAAGTTTTTGCGGCAAAAACCATACTCAAATTTTTAGCGAGGCATTAAACTTGGTTACTTTAAAATAGGCGTATCAATTTTAGAAATTTTGCATCGTCTCCATGGAAACCGCACGAAAGACAACAGTTTCACTCTTTTTGTTATACACTGCTGTTGAGGCATTTCATTTATTTTATCTTTATCAAACTAGTCTTACGCTTTTATTTATATCATTACATCTCAGTTATTTCTCATTGTTTTCTAACAAATCTAGTGCTAAGTAGTTTGTTTTAGCAAGACCTACCATCATGAGTAAGCGTCTTTAAATACTTCAAATAGTATTCTTTCAACGTTGATTGAAAAACAGTTTACGCACAAAACAATTTCAATCGCTTGCATTTAATCATTGTTGCAAAAGCTAAGTGGAAGAAAATTCCATAGCGCCGCAATTATGACAGCCATCAAGGGAAAAAAGCGGAGAGGGAAATTAATTTCACTTCCATCCGCCTCCCCTCATTTCATCACCATAGAATAAAAAGTTGAAATAAAAATCACGCCATTAATATCACCGCCACAACTCGCAAAGGAACCAGACGAGCACAACAAAATTGCACCTCCGCTAAAATGATTGTTTCCCACTTTCACAATCTCGCCCAAACGGTTAGTTGGTTGGGCAGAGTGCTTGATTGGAATATTTAACTTTTAGACAATGCGAAAATGGGTGACCTTAAATTAAAAGTAGAGATAATTTTAATAAACTGGTTGTCAAAATGTTTTAGCAAACTTGATTTAATAACGATAAACAAGATTCCAAAAGTTTTGCAATGCGGAGGAGTTCTGGTAAAACTTGAATTTTCGAATGTTTTAAACAATGTATCCTAAGCAAAAACTTTTCCATTAAAGTGGAAACGGGATTATCACGTTACATGTGTCCAGTATTGGAAGTGTAAAACACAAGCAACAAAAACTTCATGGAACGTATGTAATAGAGGCGAGGAACTTTTTTACAATTGGAGGCCACGTAGTCAGGCAGTAAGAAGGTCATTAGTTCATAGAAGAGTGCGAATACAACTTTAATTGAAGGGTGTAGGGGCATTACCAATCCTAATGCTGAAAATTTAGTCGTTTTTTGACTTCACTGGGTTGGGAATATCCGCGGAATTCACCTTCTTCCGTTGGGGGGGGGGGGGGGGATTTTTATTTCTGCGACGGGTTCCGATTGTGACGGCCTGCTGTCATGGCAACGTTGATCGAAAACTGGTTTCTGGGGAGAAAAATCGTGACGGACGCGTCGTTCGGACATAGTGTAATAAATGACCCTTAGTCTTCTTCGTCGCTTCGGTCCAGGACTTATTTGACAGTCGCCTCGAAAGGCATCTCGAGGTTCTGTAAGGCCTTTTGCATTTTAAGCTTCGGTGCCGACGGGAAGGTAGGCGAGGCGGGATTGCTCTCGCCCACTTTCCTTTGCCGACCCGACGGGCACCGCATTTCTCCTCGGCAATCCTGCGACGGGTTTGTTCCTGGCTATTACGAGCGGACGAGAAAACTCATCCGTCTACCTTGATTTTCGAAAGGTGTTAGAATGTGTCGAGCAAACTGGTGAGCTACTTCTAAAGGTAGAGATAATTTTAATAAACTGGTTGTCAAAACATTTTAGCAAACTTGATTTGATACTCCTGTCCGCTACAATAAACAAGATTCCAAAAGTTTTGCAATGCAGAGAACTTGAGTTTTCGAATTGTTTAAAGAATGTGTAATAGGCAAAGCCACTTTTCCATGAAAGTGAAAAACGGGATTATTACGTGTCATTTGTCCAGTATTGGAAGTGCAAACTAGACAACTGCACAATCAAAAAAAAAACCCTTCATGGTAGATATGTTTCAGAGGCGGGGAATTTTTGTGCAACTTGAGCCACATAGTCAGGCAGTAACAAAGGACATTGGTTCATAGAAGCCTGCGAAAACAACTTTAATTCAAGCGGCTAGGGGCATTACCAATCCTAATGCAGAAAATTTAGGGTTTTTTTTTAACTTCACTGGGTAAAGAATATCTGCAGTACTCACTTCCCTCCATAGGGGGGAAAGGGAATTTTTGTTTCTGCGCGCATCACAGCTGGCGCAGGACAGGAAGAATCTGCATGCGGAACTCGCTCTGTTCGTGTACGCGGGTAGAGCAAATTTAAATGTTTGGTTGAATAAATCTACTTAAAAACATTCATAAACCTATTTGAGAGAAATCTATTTTTCACTTAAACATGAACAGATCGCTTTCCGTGGTGAAAATGTGCTTTGGGACCCTGCTTGGCGCATTTTCAAAAAGTCACCAACTGGCGCGTTTTTTCGTGTTTCCTCGCGGAGTTGAAAACTCCTAAAGACATCACTCAAAAACATCACTCTTGGCGCGCATATCGCCCATTTGGCGAGAAAGGGATCCAAACCACAGATTAACCCTTTCCGTTGAAAAGTAAGATGAGTTATGTTTACCATTCAATCAACGAATTGCTTATCATTCTCATTTGACCACATTTGGCTTCCTTTGAGTTTTACCCGAGTGCCCCTGCGACCAGCACCTTCCACCCTCCTTGCAGGAGCGGAAACACTCCTCTGGTCCAGGACCTCCTCTCCTCTAAGGTGGTGTCTTTCCAGCACAATGCGCACACACGTACGCCTTGAACACGCCACACACACACACAGCTATTGCAATTCGTAATGGCGAAAACCGTAATTCGAACTCAAAACCTCAAATTCCAAATTAATGATGCTGTTTTTTAAATTGTTTTCATGTGTTATTGTTTTAGTTATTTTTTTACCTTACTCATATATTCATTTGGGTGAAAAACTTATTTTTTAGTTTCTACAACTTTTTTTTTATGTCTTATGCTTAAAATGAATTTAATGTCGTTTTTTCGAAGCCAATTATATTTTATTTAAAAAAAAAATAATAAGCATTAAAAAGCATTAAATTACTAATATAACTTTTTTCAATAAGTTTTATTTCATTTTTAAAAGCTACTGTTAAAGTGCACCGTCTTGAAACCGTCTTCTGATGCTCATGTGCATGAGACGTGTGATTAATATTCTTGTGATGTATTTGTAATTTTTTTTTTTTTTGCTACATTTTATCATTTTTTAATCCAAATGTAGGATGATTTAATCCCTTGCGCACCCTATCGATGCTCGTGGCCATAAGCATTAGGTGAATCAATTTTGTGATGTATTTTGTAGTTTGTAAAACATTTTTGTAGCTCGTCCCTTCTTAATCAAATTTTATTTCTGAAAGTCATGAGGTTAAAGTGCACCCTACTGCTTGCGCTCATAGAAATAAACGTGTTTTTCGTTGCGCATTTGGTAGTTTATCATAATTTATTTAATTTACTAGCTTAATACCCAGCATTGCCCGGGTGCTTATTAATACAACATAGCATTCAGGGAAACAAAGTTTGAAAGAGTTCTATTCATATGGGTATAAAATAATTTGCATCAATCTGTCTCTTAGGTACAAACTTTGAAAAAAACTAAAATATTACAGAAAGTTAAACGTTTACAGAAAAATAGTCTTATCAAAAGGTGAAAATTAAAGATAAATGTGGTCTGTGCTTTGCCGCGTCCACTGGTATGAAATATATGCACATGGAAGTGAAAAAATTGCATCAATTTCACCCGCCCAAATTAAAAATATTAACTTTTCTCTATTAATTGTTCCCACCTACAAAGTAAAAATTAATATAACTCAAAAATAAATCTATTTCCTCGTTGTGAAGGCTTATCTCCATTACAGACGCAACTGTCGTCGCATTGCAAAAATTTGAAATTCAAATCCGTGGTTCTTTTTATAAATCCACATTGAATTATGATTGTTTTTTACTTATTTCAATGCTAAAAGGAAATAGGTGAGCCTTAAATTGAAAATTCATTACTTTAATGGTAATCCATTGTTGGAAAACTCATATTTAAAAATCTTAAATTTCATCAATTTGAATGCTAAAAAGGCCTATCTCGATTACATATAAATAGGCTAGATCCTATAAAAGGGTCATTTTTGACAAAAAATTTAAATTTGAGCTTTTTAGATTTTTTAAACTTTCAAGACCCCCCTATGAGAATTCTAGGCATCAGGAACCTCTGTGTCAAGTTTGATGAAAATCTGACGCAAACTGGATTTGTATAGAGAACAAGTATATATACATACACTCATTTTTATAGATATAGATTTAGTGTGGAAAAATTATTTCAAAAAAAAATCGTAGAAAAATAGTCAAATGTAAATATATAATTTTATTTTATTTTTTTAATTGCCTGAAGTTGCAACCCCCCCTACCCATCCACCGGCTCCTATGTTGGAGGTTTGGCAGCCTTGCAATTTACACTTAAGAAGAAGAAGAAAAAATTACAATTGATGCTGTGATTTTATTTTACCATTTAGTTAAACTTATCGCCTCGAACAAACCGAGAAGGTCCTGTCACCATTCGGGGGGGGGGGGGGTTGAAGGAGTAATAATTTGGTTTATCATTCACAGTTTTATTTGACAATTTCTTCCTTTTGAAAAATGTAAGTTTGTGGATCCCTGTACACTATTATCAAAATTATGTCTTCCCCTAAAAATTGCAAGGGCATCAAGGTCTGTACCCCCCCCCTTTCCCCTCGTCGTTATGGACATCCTTTTTACTGAGAAAACAATTTGACTCTCTTTGTTTATGCTTATAATTTTTTACTTGAACAATTTCAAAATATCTTCATTGATCGACATTCTTGCAAATAAGAATTGTTGGTAATTTAGGACTTTTTTCTTTCTGTTCATCTGATCGATTTAAGTTATTCCCTAAATATGAAAAAAAAAAAAAAAAAAAAGTGTCCTTTAAAAGCTAAAATAATCGTATAAGCATTTTGTTTATAAAGCGTTCTTCTGTCTGTTTCAATTATTCAAATGTGGGCATCGTCTCTGGCGCACCCAAGGGGGGAACTAAGGAACTTGAGCCCCTCCCAGAAGCATGAAGATGACCCCCCTTGATAAAACCAAACTGCTAAAAATTGCATTTTTTGGACTTTTGGAAATTTGCTGAGAGATAGCCCCCAGCTCCCTTCTTCATATCATTGAAAAATAACTTGTGCTTTTCTTTTCTCTAGGACTTCAAATTTAGAAATTTTCCGATTGAAGGCCACTTGATCCTAAACCCTTGGTGCGCCACAAACCATCGTTCACATTACAACATAGGAATGCTCGCCACTCGGCATCGCATGATCCACAAGCCTCTCGTAATACTACAGTGCGAAATTGGCGTAGGTTTTACGCAAGTAGGGTTAACTAAAATCAAAGAACACACTCCTACCCTCACAGTTAGGAGGCCGGAGTTCTTGACCGTGAGGTTGAGCAGCGAGCGCAGTGTCGATAAAACAGGTGACCTGTAGTTGAAGAAGGAGAAAATGTTAATGAACTGGTTGTCAAATTGGTCAACGGCACATCCTACCTCACCCTTATGCAGTGGTCGGAAATAGCGCGCTACAAGTAGCGAAACTACTGTAGTAGCTACATTTTTTAGTAGTTTGTAGTGTAGCGCACTACTTTTTAAAAAAAGTAGAGTAGTGAGTAGCGCGATACAAACAAATAGTAGTTTGTAGCGACTTCTGGAAACTACTTTTAAATTTGTAATTGAGAAAAAATAAATACATGAATGAAAAAAAAGAAAAAGAAATTCCTCGTAATATTCCATGTCCAAATAAGTTATTTTATTAATCTAAACCACTTTTCGATTTTTTTCGGATAATCATCAAACGGTGTGTGCTTTTCTTTAAAGTTATTTTTTAAAAAGTAGCGAAGTAGCGACAACATTTCAAAAGTAGTTTGTAGTTGCTACATTTTTGAAAAAGTAGTTGCAGTTGTAGTTAACTACATTTGTAACAAAGTAGTTGTAGTCGTAGTTCGCTACAAAAGAAATGTAGTTCTTCCAACCACTGCCCTTATGGCACATTTTCCTCTTTTTTTTTTTTTTTAAATGTTTTCCGCCATACGTCCTCAGATCCACTTTGTACGCTGGGCGCTCCTGTCGTCACCTCCCAATGGTGCAGTGTTTCTTTCAGGCATCTCCCGGGGGGGGGGGCACTGCCCTCCCGGCGAAAGTCAACTGCCCCCCCCCGCGGGAAATCTCAGTTTGCACTAACACACTCACAAGAATAACAAAAGAAATTAATCAATAAAGTGAAAATAATCAATAAACAAATAAGTAAATATTAAATAAGTATAAAAAAATGAAAGCTTTAAAACATATATCGTATTTGTGTGTGGGGGGGGGGGTAATCAAAGATGGCCTGCAATTGTATCTTAGGACGTCAGTTTCGGAAAAATACTGGGAAAGAATATGCGAACCTTATCCTTTTTCCATTGACATCAAAAATCGCCTACAGTTGTGCTTTTTGTTTTGAAAGTCGGGGGAATTCAATTTCAGAACACTTCCAGGGAGAGTCCTGAATTGCATTAATATTCATAATGTTATAAAAGAGAGTCTAGAAATGCGTTTTTAGGACTTCAATTTTTAAAAATTTTAAATTCTAACTTTTCTCAAAGATGGTTTATAATGCAATTTTGGAAAAATATGGGAGAGGGGAGTTCGTGGACCCTATCCTTTCACTTATCGACCAAAAATGACTTACTATTGGATTCCAGGATTTCAATCTCAAAAATTTTAAAAGCTAAAGTCCTAAACCCATCCCTTTCTCTGATGCCATCAAAATGCACTAAAATTGTGTTTTAATGTTTCAATTTCAAAGACTTTTCCTGGGTGAAGTTCCGAACTCGAACCCTAACGTCATCAGAGACGGCTTACATTTTCCTTTTCAGGACTTCAATTTCGGAAAAGTTACAAAAGAGTTTCACAAACTACATTTATCTCCCCTATCTCATCAAACATAGCTTACAATTTCGCGTTTAGGACTTAAATTTCGACTTTATTTTCTTGAAGAGAGCTTCAAAACCTGTCCCTTTCTCTAACTTCATCACACATACCAACAAATGCGTTTTTAGGCCTTCAGTTTGCAAAAAAAGAAAACCGGGGGAGAGCCTGTGACCCCCTCTCCCTAGTTATAGGGGCCTTACCTTAAATATCATCGCAGATGAGCTACAATTGCGTATTTAGAGCTCCAATATCGAAATATTTTGAAGGTGGTGTCTTGAACTTTCATCCCTTACCGAACGTCATCAACGATCCTATACATTTGTGCATTTAGGGCTTCAAGTAAGAAATTTTTCTGGGTGAGTGCCTCCGAATTCCCTTATGTTTTTAAATATCTAGCAAAATTGCCCACTTCCACCGCGAAGTGAGTTCTGAGCGAGGGGCAGGTCCCTCGTTCTGCTATTTCCTACGCTTTGTACCTCTAAACTCTTGTAAATTTGCGTATACATTACCCAGTCCTTTCATGTACTAGATGCCAGCTCAGTCATGTTCTTTCTCACACCTAAACAGCGAAAAAGAGCTTCGCTGTAGCGCAAATTTTTCTCACGATCTCGATCTGAATCTGTATGAAAGTACACGAAAAGAACTCACTTAATATTACTAATCTCATTAATCCTTTAATGGTTATGAACGAGTTCAGCTCGCAATCGAATCGTGCTTCATAATGCGCGCAAACGAGTTAAGCTCGGGAGCAAGATTTTGACCGAAATGGTTAGTGACGAGCACTACTCGCGTAGTGAAATTTGTATAACAATATGTAGGAACAGCTGCCACTTTCGACTACTGTTTACTCCTAATGCTGCGCGAATTAAGAAAACGGAAACTGCTCATTTCCATAACCGTCAAAGGGTTAAACAAACCAAAGGATCTCTTAAAAAAAGCTCGAAATTTAGAGCGACGGCATTTGGTGGAAGTAAAGGCAGAATTAAAAGTGTAGAACAATTGAATATACCTAACATCAAACATAATGAATGAGGAATATTTGTTTTGTTAATTGACCCAGGCCTGACAATCCAAAATTCCCGAGTGGATGGGGGCAACAAATGTGTTCTATAAATAACACTGAAACAGTATAAACCACTCCCACTTGCATATAAATTCACAGATTAGATAGTTTAATGAGCTAGTTCAGTAGACTACGATGAACTAAATTGAACGAGTCCACATCCCTCGCGTCATACTAAATAATGTTGAAATTAATTACTCTAGAAGTGTAAAATACTTTGGAGTCCACTTAGACTGCAAGCTGACATTTATTACTCATATCACCGATGTGGTGAAGAAAGCAAAAATAAAACTAGGTTATGTTCTGTCCTTACTGTACAGCAGACATCTTAGTAAACTATTGTTTTATAAAACTGTGATTCGCCCTGCACTCCCTGCGTCCCTGTATGGGAAAAGGCAGCCAAGTCTAGTGAGGAACATACAAGTCCTCCAAAACCAAACTCTCACAAAAATCTTCAATGTCCCTTGGTATGTCTCCAACAAAACTTTTCACAACGATGCTAACCTTCAAGTTATTACCTCCTACATCGTCGATACATCCACAAACTTTTTCACCAAGTTTGAGAACCACCCTAACCCACTAATTCATGATCAAGTCATTACACCTTCCACCACGGTGGTACTAGGTTTCCATCTGATACCATGCACATCACCTACTCCCTCGGTTCTCGGAGGAGCAACCTTACTAGGAATGACAATCTCCCGCAATAGTCCATACTAGAGTCCTATATGAATACGTAGTATTCAGAGTAGCGACAACAGCCGAGTTCGAATAGGACAACCGGTTACAAGCAGAAACGGGGTTGCCGTGAAGCTGCAAGTTTGGCTTCGTACTCGCCCAAGGGTTTCATTTCTAAAAAATTGTCACAAACGGTGTGGTGTGACGGTGAGCGTGAACAAGAGCAGGAGAGGTCTTAAGCTTTACACGAATGCGATAATGCGTGATGTTGGTAATTTGTTCGAATTTGATTTTAACTTTAATAAAAGCAAAAGGTTAGCAGTATTTAAAAAGTATTTCCTCGAACTCAAACCTCTGAAAAACGATTAGTGTTCCAATGTAATGATACTCTTAAGGTTTTAAAACATCGAAAACTGTATTTGCATTTAATTGATCCAAAGAAAAGGAAGAAATAAAAATAGTAGGTGACTGAATACTAACTAGTAAATAAATTCATCGCGCGTTTTTGTTTTATTATTAAGTTTACCATCAGGAAGATTTTTGAGTACAACAATATTTAGTTCTTGATATCAAAAGCTAAAAAAAAAAAAAAACTGTTATTTATTTTTTTAATCTAGATTTCAATCTATCTTAAATGTTTCACAGTTGAACAAAAAATAAAATTAAAATATGAGTAGGAAGAAATTTGAAAGAGTAATTAATGCAATAGTATCCACTCAATAATGTGATCACTTCCAGAGAAAGTGATTTTCATAAACAACTGACTATTCAGAAAAAATTTCTAAATTAAGTTTTTAAAAAAATTGAAAAACACATTTTGAGTTTAAAAATAGAACGAATAAACTCTTATCTTATTTTCATGTGTGTAATACTGTCATAATATTATCTTGTTGCAATTTTGTAAATTTAATTCATGTGAATCAACTACAAAGCTCCAATATCAGTTTGTTTTTGTGTAAATATCTAGTAAGTTTTTGATTAACGTAGAAGTTGCAGTGATACTTTGATCAGTTTTCCCAGACTCAAAAACTCTCAAAATGTAAGATATAATACAGATTTTTTGTAAAAAAAATCTAACAGACGAAAGTGTTGTCTGGTCATTAAAAAAAAATTAAAAAAAAAACATTTCTATTTTAGAAACCTGATAACATTAAGCAATGTGATAATTTTGACATTCATACAAATGAATAAACTCTGGACCAAGTGAGTATGAAAAAAATAAACCGTGATCACATTAAGAGGAAACTACTGTTTCAGAAGCATATAGAAGGTTTAAACAAGGTAACCTTTCTCCCCCTCCCCTAGGCATTTCAGTCGCTCAGCGGGCACTTATGGTTCAAAGATCAATTTGTATAAAGTTGAGAACTGAAATTATTTTAAGAAGTGGTAATTTTCATTTTCAATCAGATGCAAGTAAAAATATTCAGCAATTAATTAAGTGTTGGGGGGGGGGGTGCAATTTAAGGTATTACAAATTTTGAACACAAAGGAATGACAAAGAACTGTATCTATTATTTTATATTTATTTCTCTGCATTATACATCATACAAAAATTTTCAACAATGTTTACACATCAAAACAATACTGGATAAAAGTTTAGTAGACAAAGTCAAAACCATTCAGAGCACCAATACAGGACTTTTAGATAAATTCAATATTTGTTGGAAAAAACGTTTATAACTTATATTAACATATATTTCTAAAACAATTTAGTATGAAGAAAATTTATTTGTGCAATACGTAGAGTATTCAGTTCAGTGGCACAAATGTTACAACATTAAAAATCTTTATTAAAGTAAGATTGATCAACACTTTATTGCACAAAATTACAAATAACTTCAGATACTTGTTTCGAGTTTCAAGAACCCCTCTTTTCAATGCAACGGAAGTATGGGCTTTAGGATGACAAGTCGTCATTTTTTGCTTTAAGTATGCCTAAACTTTATTTAATTTTCAGAATTTCCTACATTTTCATGCAATAGCAAAAACACTGAAACCAATTTCTTCATGAGCTATTAAAATAAAATACAGAGTACCAAGACAGGATAGTGCAGCTATAATTTTTTGAGGCAAGCTTATACTTTTGATTCAGATAAAAGCATGGGGCATGGGCCCAGTACCGAATCTGTAGCTTAAGTTACACGAATCAAGTTACACTATGCAATCTGTGTCATCACGATTAGTCCTTGATGTACATCCAGCAAACCATGGCAATAGATGTTCTGTTGTTCACCGAGATGGGATTTCCATGCCAATAGCCTATGCATAAATAATTTAACAATAAAATTCATTTTCATAATGATTTTACATACATAAACTAAACAATATTTGATGGAAAATCATACTAAATGGTTTCTCTCCTCTAAATTCCATTAAAACTACCAGCAAGCATTAAAGGCACATAAAAATATTTAATGTGCCTCGTTTTTTCTTAAAGGAAAACAGGGCACAGGAAATATTTTAGGGTCAGGGTTGGATTAAGACATCACGGGGCCTGAGGCCAAATTCTTCTTTGGGCCCCTATACTCAAGCTTTACAATTCTTATGTGTGGAATAAAAAATTTTTAGCCAATGAATAGCACAATTTTAGATATTTGGAGGTCCCTAAATTGTTGTGGCCATAGGCCATGGCCTAATTGGCTTATTGAGTAATCCATAGGTGGCTCGCACTCTCACAGGGGGGCCACTGCCCCCTCACTTCCAAAAGTAAAGAGACCTTGACCCCTCACTTAGAGTTATTAAGTAATAATCAGTTGAAAAAAGAATTTTTTGCTCAGTCGATTGATTTATTCCACGAAAATTAAAGCTGATTATTCCAAAAATAGTCTTTTTTTCATGTTATTTCGTACAAATGGACTCGACGGTGGTCATCCATCTTGACTTTTGTGTCTGTATTTGTCATATTTTAGAGATCATTTATTCAGAAAAAATTAAAAATCAATAATGTAGTCGAATAGTTGCAATAGAAAAAGGCAGTAATAAAGATGCTGGCCCCCTTCCTCATTTTTACCCCCCCCCCCCACTTTTTTGATGCACTAGCCGCCTGTGGAGTAATTAGGATCTGCCCAGGATGAAATTTTTAAGGGCAACAAAATTTTATTTCAATCATCTTTATGCCACTCTAAAAATAAATTATCAGTATTTTTCTGTATTTATTGAGAGATCATTTTCTGAAAAACTACATTTCATCCCACAATGTAATAAATAATGGAATCATTGTGCTGTGCACACTTTAAAAGTTCAACAATCAATAAAAGAGCGAGAAATTCTTTGCAGGAAATTAAAAATATTCAACTCCTACTTCTGCAAACCAGAATGTTTACAAAAAAAAAAAAAGCACAGTATTAAGTATATAAATGCGGCAGCTTACAACAATGCAAGTTTGTACATACCTTTACTCTTTCAAATATTTATTTCAATACCCTGGGGCAGAGTTTCCCATAATATGAGTCCGCTGACCCCAGGGGTCCTTGAGTCTACGCCAGGGGGGTCAGTGGTGCTACACTGCTAAAACGTAAAAAATAATTAAATTGAAGGATGAGTAACAATATTTTAATTAAAAACGTCAGTAAAACTTCCAAGAACTTTGATTTTAACACACATCTCTAAGCTTAAAATAATATTTTATATGGCATATTATATTGTGGTATGTTATGTATGACATTTATTTCTAAAATCGAATGCGAAATTGGCCTTTCGGATTCATATATAAACAGAAGATTGTAGAAGTAAGGTGATAGCATTTTGATTCCTAATTGAGTTTTGAATAAATTTTTATTTTCATAGCTCACAATAATAATGTTGTGTAATGAATACTAAAGCTCTAAAAATATACAGAACATGAACAAATAATTATACAGAAAAAGCAAACAAACAAACGCATAAACATATTAGAAAAAATAGTTAAATGAACCAATTGTATTTTGCTCGCAACATGGCGGGCTAGACTTTGGAAATCACTGCTATGGGATAAAATGCGTTTTACCTAAGCTCATAGTTATTTTAAATAAAAAATAGATTCTCTCATAAAAACTCAAGTTTTCAATGATTTTACAAATATAAAGTAATAAACATTTCACAAACTATGAAGTGTCTTCAAAACAAAGTAGCAAGCATTAAAAATTCATATAAATATTTTTCGCTGTTCACCAATTTTGCTACATCCTTAACATGACATCATTTTTCTTAAAATTCATTGTATGAAGAGACTTTTGGAGTTTTATAGTTTCTAGGAACATTCAAATTGATGAATAAATACATTTCTGCCTATGAAATAAACAAGAAAAATACTAATTCTCACACTGAAACATAAATTGTCACAGGTTTTGATGCAAATTCTTATTTTTTGAAATAGAAAAATGAAATCTGAATTTTAAGCAAAGCGATGTGTTTCTTATCAAACGCAAATGCTACAGTAAATTCATGTGATCATTGCTAGTTTCACCATTGGAATTTTTGATAAAGCACACAGAAGCAAACATTGATAATTCTGCAATTTCAAAAGAATGTGAATCCACACATATTTTCAAAAGAAAAAAAAACAATCTGGCACCAAGTACTTGTATGTTGCATAGAAAAAATTCAACTTGGACAATTCGTCGCTCAGGGACATTAAAATTGGTTAAATATTCATTTTGATCAATGAAGTAAACAGGAAAAGTAATAATCGTAACGAAATTCTTACTTGAATTGGGTGTCAGAATCAGCTGGCATTCATTAGAATAAGAAAAAAAAAAAAAAAAAAAACCGCAACAACGTTTAGAACACACATCACAATATGTTTATACTCGCTTACTTCCCAATTTCCACTCGTCGCCAAGCATGAACAGACCGCGCCAAAGCAAAGACAAGAGCGTTCGTGAAAATAAATTAATTTCACACAATTTAAACTTTCCCTTAGCTCAAAGTAATGTTTTTCAATAAGTTTATCATCGTAACTATCGGTTCAAAGAGAAATAGTAAGAATAATATACCAAAATGATGTATTAGAATGGTAAATAACACACCGGGAAGCATGTTTCTATTTTAACTACGTTATAATTAAAGAAATACCAGTAGAATCTCTAAAGTAAAGCTACATACGTATAGCTTAGACATTATAGAATAGTAATATAAGCATTAAAAAAGTTTTACTTGCCTTTAATTATCCGAAAAAAATGTTTTTTTACACTACTATCGGCCGCTCCATGTTAAAGCTACGAGAGAAAAAGCGACATAGCCTGCGGCGGACTCAACAATGCATCCACCAATAGAAAAGTGATACCCTGTTGTCCGTACTCTGAATACTACGTATTCATATAGGACTCTAGTCCATACCGAGCCAGCGGCTTGTCACCATGCTGGGTCTCATTTCGAGAATTATGGCCTTCTCGCGACTCTCTCCTCCCCTACCGGCAAGAAAAGGCTTGCTGGTTTGGCGCTCCACAAGACCCCCTACCATGTTAGGATTGGCCCTAACAGTAGGTCTCTTTCTTGCCCACTTCTGGTGCGAAGTAACTATGGGGGTGGGGCATATCCCCCCCCCCCTCTGCCATCTCCTATACGTTGTTATTCTATAGTAATTTTGCAAATACATTTTACCCAGTTTTTCCATTTGTTTCATGTCTCCTCAACCATGTTCTCTCTCACCCAAACAGCGAAAAAGAGCGTAGTTCTAAAATTATTTCCTCACGATCTATATCTGTATCTAGAATACGAAAAGAAACTAAACTTTCCATCACTACTTCGAAGCAGACTGCAACATGTTTCCACATCGCAATTTTCTTGAACGTTTACGATAAATATAGGAAAGGGCAAGGAAGAAACGGGTGACCTGCAATTGAAAGAAGCAGAAATTTTAATAAACTGGTTAACAAAATGTTTCAGCAAATTGTTTTATTTGATAAACCTGACCGCAGCCGCAACGATACACGAGACGGCAAAACTTTTGCAATACTAGGTGCAAAACTTTAATACGCGAGTGATTGACGAAATGTATCTCATGCACCGCCACTTTTCCATGAAAGTGGAAAACGGGATTAATACGTTTCCTTTGTCCAGTATTGGAAGTTTAAACCACAAACATGACTTGAAGGTGTGTTGTGTATGTAACAGAAGCGGGGAACCCTTTTACGACTAGAGGCAGCGTTTAACTCAAGCAGTAACAAAGGGCATTAGTTCATAAGCCTGCGAATGCAACTTTAATACAATTGCCATACATTTTGCACCATCTTACACTACATTACTCACTAAGACATAAAGAAAAAACAATAAGGTTACGACTTATTTTTTTTCTTTTAATATATATATATATATATATATATATATATATATATATATATATATATATATATATATATATATATATATATATATTTTTTTTTTTTTTTTAATGTATGACCGCGCATAACTTTTTACTGAATAATCCGATTTGGATAATTTTTTTTTCTTCGTTTGAAAAGGTACACCTTCCTGGTGGTCCCATGGTCCCATGATGCGGGGTTTGAGAACGGAATCCTGAAGAAATTGAGGGAAATCTTCAGAATTCCGTTCATGCGCATACTCTTTGCGCATCATCAACGGAATTTCATGCGCTCGTCGATAAAGTGACTTTACGGTAAAGACGCTGGGCTCTCATTGACAAGATCATCAGTTCGATCCTCGAGCGAGACGGTGGATTTTCAAGCTGCAGAAAAAAAAATGCAGCGTCTACGTCCTGCGATTATGCTGAATGAAAACCGCAGTTTTACTGATAGAAAATATTTAGCCCTGATTTCCCCAATTTTTTAAAAAATATATTTCCAGGCTCCTATCAGGTCCCACTACCTTAACTTTTAAAGGTTAAATTTAGTGATGCACTAATAATGAATCGGCAGTAAATGGCCACTTTGCAGATTAACCTGTTGGCCAGTTTTATCCGCATAATCGGCTGAAAACTTGTATTTAAACATGCTTTAATTAAATCCCAGAAATTAACACAATTTTTTTTAGTGGCAATCGTTTAACATTTTGGACGCGTTAATAAAGTATGAAACGTCATGATGGCAACATGACACTCTTCCGGGTATACATTTACACTGAAAAGAATGAAATAAAAATAAAATTTTATAAAAAAAAAGTAAAACCGACTTCAAAAACGCAGCTGAAAATTGCTCTAAAAAGTAAAAAATAAATTTATTCTTTGAACACCATCGATACTACTTTTAAACATGAGTTTTGAAGTCGGTGCCGAAACAGTTATGAAATCATTCGTGCCCATTCTTCGGTTACATGTTTCATAGTAAAAACAACCATAAATGTTTCATAATCAATTTCAAGTGTTGTTTGAGAGAAAAAATCAATCCAATGGTACAATCAATGGGTACGAATGATTTTATTAACTGTTTCAGCACCGACTTCAAAACTCATGTTTAAAAGTAGTATCGATGGTGTTCAAAGAATAAATTTATTTTTTACTTTTTGGAGCAATTTTCAGCTGCGTTTTTTGAAGTCGGTTTTACTTTTTTTGTAAAATGTATTTTTATTGAATAATAAATAGTATTTTTTTAATATATAAATATATTTTCATTGAACATAGAAAGTTACAATAAAATATTTGCATAAAGATAATAACTTTCATTGCATTTAAAAAATTAACAAATACATATTACGTATTACTTCAATCGAAAAATAATAGCAGAGGGACTCTTTTAAAAATTTCTTTCTGCGAATTCTTAATTACACTGTGAAGAAATCCAGTAAAAAATAACAATGATATGAAATAATAAGATGCAATGAAAATTCGTAAAAGGGGCAGTGAAAAATCCGAGTAAAAATTGGGTGGATTGTTTCTTTTCGTTTCTTACATTTAAGTTAGAAGATATTTCTGCACTTAGTATTTGGAATTGAATTTGACAACCGATGATAATTCGACATGTACACTGTACAGTCATAGGGGAAAAAATGAAACACTCGCTCACGCTAGAGACACGTGTAAGGCGTTGTATTTTGAGGAATAATGTGTGCTCCATAAATGTATGTTGATAAATTGCTGTTAAAATGCAGTCTTCATATACAAATTGGCATTAAGTTTAAAATTTTCTTCGAGAACTTCCCTTGCACTTGTACTATTTGGTTTTAGTTTTACGGTAAGAAAGAATTAGAAAAAAGTAGAAAGATTGGGGACGAGGGGGACGACTAAATACTAAATGCCTGTAGCTTTATACAAATACAAATGTGACAACCAGCAACAGGCTCTGGGCCCAACTGGGCTGGTCCTAGTCAAATTATAGACCCCAATGAAGATCAATGGCCCTCTTAAAACTATCTACTCCCTTGCTCCTTACCGCCTCTTCCGGTAAACTATTCCAAGTTCCCACTACTCTACTAAAATAGTAATTTTTCCGAATTTCCAAGTTAGCCTGAGATTTAAACAGCTTATAACAATGACCCCTTGTCCTGCTTTCCGTGCAAAAAGTTAACCCTGTAACATCTTTCATTTTGATAAATTTAAACAACTGAATCATGTCTCCTCTGGTTCTCCTTTGCTCAAGACTATACATATTAAGCTTTCTGGCTTTAGCACAGAGCAAAATTTCATCCTTGGTTCACGATACACTGCCATCTACCAGAGTTCTTCGAGAAAAAGAAATTAACGATGTGTTCACTTCTAAATTTAAATTAAAAAATCAACCAATCAAAAAATTTAATTCGAATATTGTTTGGATCCATCACCAATAGCTGTAAAATGCCCTTGGTTCACGATACACTGCCATCTACCGGAGTTCTTCAAAAAATTAACGATTGGTTTATTTCGGAATTTAAATTTAAAAATTACCAATCAAAAAATAACAACGGCATTAGCGGATTGCTGCAAGGTGGCGTTTAAAGTTGAACCCATCTCGACGGTAACGAAGCAAATGTAATAGGCATTTAGTATTTAGGAGCGGTGACACTAGAGTCCTATATGGGATTCTAGGGGGCCTATTACGATCTTTTGCAGAAAATCTGCCACGGGCAGAAAGTTTGTAACCAATCAAATAGCTTACTGTCGGCCTGTCGGTACTGTATTTAGACATCAACTTCTTAAGCAGACAGCGTTATCAATTTGTAGTTGACATGAACTAATGATATTTTTATGATATTCGTATTAATGCAAAAAAAACTGCAGCTTGATGGGATTTTACACATGGCAATACTTCTACATTTTCGAAGCTATATTAAACGATTTAAATTTCAGGATTAATAAGAGCAAGCAAATAGAAAAAGCATTTGACTCAGTAAAAAATTTCGTCAAATTATTTCCTTAAATGATTCAAATCCGATGGTACGATGATCTCCAAAGTGAAATTAAAGAATAAGAGTGCTTTTTTTTTTTTTTACAGAGAGTGCTTTCAAAAATAAATAGTCAAGCTTTGCTCATGAAGATTTTTGCTGCAGTAGTTTCACTTGACTCACTTTAAAATGTTTTTGAGTTTATAGCAAAATTAATTTCTGATAAAATATAAATTTTATCTATTACTGAAAACAACTCCAGATAGCAAGATTTAACAATAATAAATTTTCTTCCAAGCAAAATATTTTGATTTTACAAGAAATTGACTTATATTGTATAGTTTTGCCTAATTGTATGCAGTTCAGTCTTGATAACTTGAACATTCCTTTATTTCCAATTTTTTTTTGGGTCACAAACATTTGAGAAGGCTGCAGGAACTTCCTATAACTCAAAGCTTTTAAATGGTTCTTTAGGGCTTCGAGCTATTGAGACTCGACTGTTAAAAGCAGCTTTATTACAAATGAAGAGTCAGGGGGGAAAACCACGGTAGTCCACTTTTTGTTGAAATTAAACTGTTAGAAAAATAAGTGTAATTTCGTTTAGTATATGCATTATTCGTGAAAAAACACTGTAGTCCATGTATTATTGTCATTTTAGAACAAGTATACTGGGGAACTTTATGAGTTCGTAAAGTTTAAATTTCGTTTTTCTCAAAATGAATCAAATGTGACTTTCGTAGTTTTTCCCCCTGACCGTTCAAATGATAAAATCTGTGCCGTTGCAGTACAAGCTGCACAAAATAATCGATACACTTTCATGCTAAAAAATAAATCTTTTTTATTGCAGAAATTTCTGCTCAGTGCTTTCAACAATTAACAATAAATGAAAAATCTTCATATGTTTAGGTTAATAGATGTAATTAGGAAAATAGTGAGAAAAACAAACATTGTAGGCTTAACACTGACCCCGAAACCAAAACCCTAAAAAGTGCTTTTGTACAAAAGTAAGTCAGGAAAATATGTTTCTCCAGTTGATTGTGCTCAGAGTTATGTATGAAAGTTGAAAAATAGAATGAGAGTTATAGATAAAACATAACTTTATTTTTTCATATAAGTACAAAATATATTGATGCATTTGTCATACTGCGTGACAAGCTTCGCAGAGCAATCCACAAAAAACTCAACTATTCGCATGCGGAAGAAATATTTACCAGCTTGTTTGACATCAGCATTGCATTGACCTCTCTCTCAATTTGTTTGATTACAACACTCGCCTTCCGCCGAGATTCTTCTTCAAAGCTAGAAATAGATTGAAGTCGCTCGATGGGAGATCAGACAGTGGCAGATTTAGCATGTTACAAATGCTAAGGGCCTCCACGACTCTGGGGGCCCCGAAAAGAATTCACGCCCGTAGAATTTTATCTTCAACTCATCACTCATATGTAGACAATATACAACAGATCAAGTTTTCCCCCTAGAGTTAAAAAGAGGTTCAAAGAACACATTCCGTACCCTCTTATAAAAGACTTTTAATTTGTTATTCATGTGCTAAAATTTAAATTGAAAATAAAAGCAACTTTCTTAAGAAATATTTCCTTTCTTTTTTTGACATTTACTGTCAGGGATCGAATCTAGGGGGAGAAGGGATTTAGGGAACTATCCTCCTTCGAAACTCGGATACTTTCCTTTTTTGACAATAAAAAAGAGCTAAAACTAGATTTATCACCCCTGACCTTCCCCTTTTCCTCCATAAGTATACCATTACCTACTTGAGGCAATGGTATCCTCATCTAATTCCCTTTTCCATTATACTAATAAAAGTTTTTAGTATATTTTTAACTATGTCCATTTTAAATATTAGTTCACAAGTTGTAGGACATAATTCATTTTTTTCGCTAATAAATTCCTGCCACCAAAAAAAAAAAGAGAATCTTGTGAGACGGGAAAAAGTTGCACTATCAAATCTGCCTTTTTTTTTTGCCAATATCGTCTTATAATTTGACAACATGCATGTGTAATATGTGCTCACTCATTACGACATAAAAAGGAAATTCAGTGAAAGAATTTAGTTGTTATCAAATTTCTTAACAAACAACTTCAACAAATTTTATCATACATACATAAAATCATTACATGCAGTCACGTCATCTCACAATTTTCCAGAGCGGGAAGGGGACAATGAGTTTTTTCTCGATTTCATCTTACAGAAAAACATTATGGAAACAAAAAATGTTCTTAAAATCGGGGGGGGGGGGGCAACTGGCTCTGGCAGCAGAATTTTTTTCAGCAGTTTTTGCCACAGATTTGACACTGTGAAATACTTAAAAACAAGATGCTAAACTAAAAACTGCACGAACATGGTACCTTGCATTACCTCTCGGAAAATATGGTAAAACTAGCTGCCAGGGCAGCTAGATTAGCTTCCTGCGGCATGTTGATGCATAACGTGCCCCCTCTCTAACTTTTACCTCATTCTGATGTTATATTATTTGGTATAATTTAATGTTCATTAGATTTCAAGACATACCACACACGTGACCCAGCGTTGCACGGGAACTTCGTGACTTGAAAGTAGTGAAGAAAATTTCAAGAAACTACTACCCGCCAAGGCGGCTCGCTAACAGGCGCTTTATGCCTTCACTTTTTTCCTGCATCAAAAAAATCATTCGAATCAATGAGATGCTTCGCTCCTTCAAAATGGTGAGGAAAATTACAGCAAGTTCAGCTCGCTCAAGGGAAAGAAGCAGACACAGATACTCAGTTTTTAATATAAGTAGATGGCTTTTCAACAAATGAATGTTTCAAAATATTACAAGTAGCTAGCGATAAAAATGCTACGTAAGTAACCCGCTTATGAGTTTTGTGTTTGATTTAGTTAAGCCTTCATTCTAAATTCTCATTGTTATCACTGTTTCATAGCAACGACGTTTTGCAAAAATGGATTTCATATTTAATCATTTATTAGGCTTAATCGCTTTAAATTTGACTACTTATTAATTGATATCTTCCCTAATTAAAATCCTATAATTATATAGATTGCAACTAATGAAGCCTGAAAAATTACCTATCTATCGGTACCTGGTTCGACTTTCAGTTCATTGGCGTTAAGGAGAAAGAAGCGTGACATAGAAAGATAGTTAGAAAGATAGAAAGAAAGATAGTTAGAAAGATACTCAGTTTTTAATATAAGTAGATACTTTGTTCGCAAAAATTTAAGATTTTTTTTCTTTAAAAATTTTAGGGTTTTCTCTCAATTAAGAAACAGACTGCAGCCTTTCTCATAAATGAAACAAATCTTGATTCTGTTTGTTACATTTTATACCTTTTGTCACCAACCATTTGAAGTTCATAGCAGAACTCAAGTCAGGAACTCTCCAACCTTACTTCATGTGAATCACAATCTTGCTATTTTGACTACCATTTCACACCTCCGGTCCCCCGTACCTACCACAGCTTCGTGGTTTAACCGGGATAGGGCCCTGAAGAGCGCTCTGTTCTTAATCTTGAACCAGAACCTAGGGTCGCGCAAACCCTAGACCCCCCAGAGGTATCGTTTCACTTGGAGGACTTTGTGACCACGACATTTAAACTTCGAATACATCGCGATTTTCATGATAGAGCATTCAGAATTAAATGAGGGTGCTATAACTCAGAAGTTTATAAACAGCAAGTTCGCAAACACTTTTCTCTTCGCCTTTTCGGCACCGATGCATT
Organism: Uloborus plumipes; assembly: GCA_038373865.1. Classification (NCBI taxonomy): domain Eukaryota; kingdom Metazoa; phylum Arthropoda; class Arachnida; order Araneae; family Uloboridae; genus Uloborus; species Uloborus plumipes. The sequence continues at coordinate 31,152 of JAXGGA010013793.1, forward strand.
TTCTCCATTTGATTGTTAATTGCGAAAACGAGCTCTTATATTTTCAAAGGAATTGCAATCTATTTCGAAAAAAAAAACAATTTAAAAAAAGGGACTAGTTTAACTCTTTATGCCCTGCGGTACTAAGAAGTACCTTTTACATAAATTTAGTATTATGAACCAATTTGACTGGAATCCTGCTGGTTCTTGAAAGTACCAGTCCTTGTACTTTGCTGAGAGACACAGAGTCGGTGTCAGCGATCAGAAACAGTTTTCTTAATGTCTAGTACCGGTTCAAGGGTCTCAGGCCTATTGATTGTCAAAATTTTTACTTTGTACGTATGTTGTTTGATGTATTTTCAACTGAGAAAACAAAATTGTAAAAATTCATTTGCAAATTAATTCAGGGTATAAAGGGTTAAAAAGTACCGCTGTAGTGAAATAGAAAGCAAACGCAATTAAATGCACAGGTAGGGAAGCCCCGATGAGAGGACAGGAGGTCACTGTGATCTTCCAAAAAATTCTTTATTCGGCTAATTTTGGCTGACGTTTCTGCAAATTTGGAGACATAATTTCAATTTTTAAGAGGTTGAATATCCGTTTCATTAGATGTACTCATAAACCGGGTGCTGGAGGGGGTTGAGTATGCAAAATATGAGAACCACATTCTGTTACTGAAATTTGGTTGGAAAAACTCATAGATTAACAATATGAATCTTGCTGGGCTGATATTTGGTCCAATTTTTTTCAAAACCCCTCCTAACAATCATAAGGAACATCGATGAATTGCATTCTAAAAAGTCATTTTATTGAAGACTTTTGTCATAATTTTAGTTAATTCAAATAGTGGAAGTAATGTTGGGTTTTTAATTAAACAAAAAAAAGAATGTTTTTTAAAAAATTAATTAAGTAATTAAAATTATACAAGAGAAAACAGCGAGCTGAAACAGAACACGTGCAAGCAATTACTAATTTTTATTTTGACAATTATTATTGATACATTTACGTAATGATATATAACATCATTCTGACTTTTTATAGCTGCAAGCAGTCGTTCAACGACTTGACGTACATTTGCAAGGTTGAACTAAAGACTCAGTCATTTGCTGCAGACGTACTCGTATGTCATCATTTTGCTTTTCGTGTGCAAATAAGCATAAATCAGTAGATTGCAACTGAGTTTTATGAGAATTTCTCCAAATAAATAGTTGTACTGTAGCCCTTAACAAATACATAGAATCTGACGTGCATATAACTTTCATTAAATTAAAGCAAAAACCTATGCTTTGAGAAATCAGTCAATTTCGGTTTCCCATAGATAAATGAGCTGTTTGACCAAAGGACTTGGTCTCAGTTTTCAAAAATTGCACTTTACTGTCAAATAAGTTGGTAGTACCGCAACCACTTACAGCGTGTACGTGTAATTACGTGTAACTTTTCCTTGAATCAGCTTCAAATGGATTTGTTTTAATTTAAGTACTTCATAAAATAAAGTCCCTTCTAGCTTGAAACTTTTTGTCTGGTCATCGAATTTTTAAAAAGCTTTGTTAAAATCACTAAAAGTATGAACTTTTATAATTGTATTTGGTAAGCAAGTGCCATACCACGAACAATATAAATTTTTCTAGTATTTCAATAGCTTGCTGAGAGTTCGAACCAGAGTTTTAACAGTTTTGAATTTCAAGGGCAAGTTATGATTTTGGTTATTTCCTATAAAATCCGCCATGGTTAAATAGATACTGGGAATAGCCTAATAAGTCACACACACGCACACGATGCTAGTAAATCCACATTGATGTGCTACCAGGAATAATTTTTGGAAAATTGTTTTATCTGTTACGTTCTGCAGTTGCTTGTTTTGTCGAGAGTACTCTAAAGTTGAGAATTTTCGTTTTCTTTATGGGATTTGATAATTTCTTAATTTTCATAAAAAATCGTTCATCTTCGTATGTATTTAATAGAGCCGACACTTTTTCTTTAACATTAAATAATCATTATGTAGTAGATTCTTTTTGAAATGCACAGCTGAAAATATTGCCAAGCACACATTCTCATCTGTTCAGTGGATTACAAGCTTTAAAATACTTAATAATATTTTGAATATCTTTTTCGTCGGTATTAATCATCGATTGTGTATATTCATTCTGACTATTTATGTCCAATGATACCAATTAAGCCACCTGCCACAACAGAAGATCGATTTTGAGACTGCTCTAATACTAAGTCGCAGCCTACTGCATGGAATGTTCCTGCGGTACTCTTGAAAGAATGTATTCCTCTTTTCATATTATTCACGACCTGTGGAGGTTATTTTGACATGCCTTGAAAATGTCTTGAGAAATCTAACGTAAAATGAATCAATGTAATATTCGATAGATTGATGGCCTTTCAATGAAATTTTTAGTCAAGTTTATGTAGTAAAAGCTAAACCATTAAAAATTACATAATTTCAAGTTATTCGACAAAAGATGATGATTGCAAAGCTTCTTTCACAAGCACTCAAAATAAATAACAGCTTGTTTTGTTTATGTGCACTATTCTTCAAAATGCGTACAAGTAAAAGAAGACTGCGAAATGTACATTTGTGGAGTATTCGATGACCTCTACCAACAGTCTCGAACTACAAGGGACTTTATTTTATGAAGTACTTGAATTAAAATAAATCCATTTGAAGCTGATTCAAGAACGATTTGTCACATACTCTATGCAGTAAGCTTACGTGTATTACCCTCGGCGTTGGTACAGATATATCCATTTTGGCAATTTACTGCTGGAAAGAAACAGCAAATATTGGTTGTTTAGGTCTGTTGATACGTTCACACAGGGTAGCTCCGAACTTTAAACTTTTCGGTTTAACTTTTAGGAACCGGGTGATACATATGTTGTACCATAAGTCTTTTTTCTTTAGAGGACGGGGTTGAAATTTTCACTCGAACCCTTTGGA
>JAXGGA010013794.1:0-34070 GCA_038373865.1 Uloborus plumipes
CAAGCCAAACGATTCTGAAATGGTTGAGCTCGAGAATAAAATTTGTTTGAAAAGAGAGATGAAATGAATTATTTTATCAACGGAAATCATATTTTCACGTTGTTACCATGGTTACGTGTTCATACTTATTTTTGTTTCTTTCTTTTTCCAGCGTTGCCAAACGTAATATTTTTGATACTACGGTAGTATTTTTTCGGCCCAAATAAGGAGCGTAGTATTTTTCTGGTAACCCTGTTTCCAATATACTAATGACTTAATTAAAAGATTTGGCGGATTTTTTTTTTTTCATTTTCATAGATTTCGCATTTTAGCAATATTGATTTTGGCAACGTATGGAAACAGTAGTATTCGCGTCTATCGCCCATTTAGCGAGAAAGGGGTACCCAAAGCACAAAGATTAACCAAATATCGTATAAATTGCGACATTGCAACGTTCTTTTCAAAGTGTTTCATTTTTTAATTTGTTAAATTTAACATTGTTGAATATGAACAAAGGGATGGCGTATTTTTGAAAAAAAAAAAAAAAAGTGTTTCATTTCGGAAAATGTATTGTTTTGTTCTTAAAGCTGGGAAAGGAAACTTTCTTCTTCTTTCAAATTTTGGTAAGATTTCTGTTGGTTTCTGTGAGCAACAAAATTGTTCTTATTTTCTCTTTTGGCTTATTTTTGTGCATCTCCCCTTGTGGTTTCATTTGAATGTCACAATGGGATGCTTTACCCCTTTTATGGAGTAAATCAGTGTTAATTTCAATGCAGATGAATTAGCGCGGCCACTTGGCGATATATCGCCAAGCCTTTGGTCGCCAAGTATTTGTTGCCAATTTGGCGATTTTTTTTTTAAATTTTTTGGGGGGTTCAATTTGGCGCTATTGGCGATATTTTGCGAAAAATACACTGAATGATGTTAAAATCGGCGATATTTAGGAAATTAATCATTGTAAAACATTTTTTTGTATTGTTTCGTGGCAAACTAGGGATATAAATATTTGAATTGTTATCTTGCTCCCTCCAAGCACTATTTTAGCACTTAAGGCATCTACTAAGAAATGTACACGTAAAAGGAAGTGTGTAGGATCCATACCAAATTTTTACATCATACTTTGAAGGAATTGTAGTTGAATTATAACTAAAATAGAGTATTTTTTCTGCTATATCAATTATTTTACAAATGCACTTTTAATTTTATACCACGGACAAAGCCGTGCGGGTATAGTGAATAAATTAAAAAATAAGTGAAAAATATATGAATGAATGAATGCAAATGATTCAACAGATGAATAAATGAATTTCTGGAGTGCACTTTTCCTTTGGACATTCATTTTGTTTAAAATAGACTTGACAAATTGCTTAACACATGAAAAAAAAAGCACAATATTAAATAAATACCAGTTTGAGCTACTGAATTCACTATCATTTACATATTTACTAATAGTTTTTCGGTTTAGAAAAGGTGACTTTTTGTTTTGGAGAAAACAGTTTTGATTTGCAAAAAGTACACCGAAAAAGTTTACAGTACTTAAATAGAAAGGGGCGAAAGATTTGGTAGAAGTCAGTATGCAAGATGAATGAGCTCGTCTTGTTCTTGACGAACCTCCATGTAATCGAGTTGCTCAGTAAACTCACTGTTTGCAAATGGTCGTGATAGTGCTTGGATTTCACGTTACTAAACAGCTCAAATGTCCATCTTCAAAAACACCCTGTATACTTACTCCGTTTTTCTAACTATAACAAGCAGTAAGTGGTGAAAAAGCTTATTCATCTGACACGAAAAAAAAAAGTTGCGTGTTTTTCCATCTTTTTTCCTTCCCTAATCAGTCCGCCAGCTCGAGGTTTTTGAGGCAATTAAAAGAGGAGGAGATGAAAGACTCGCAGTGTGGCGTGAAGGGCTCTGTCCACGTGGGCAATACAAAGGGAAAGGAGAGGAGAGGCCCTGTTCCCAAATCCTAATCAACTCGGCGGGAGTCCTCATTAAATTTCGCCTCAAGTGGGCCGATGATGGCTCGATGACTAACAAGACCGTTTCTCACCACCTAATGGGGATACCACGGAAGAGACTTTAGCGCGCGTTTTGGCGATATGCACTTGGATTTTTGACATGGGTAGGAATAAACACATGAGCAAATTTCCAATTTTCAAAAATTTATAGCGTCGTTAAAATAGCACACTGTAAAAAATAAATGTTGTTTTTACAGTATAATACAGCTAATTTTATTGTAATTTTACAGTAATAAACTAAAATTGTTAGTTTCGCAGTTTATTACTGTGCATTTTACAGTTTTAAACTGAAACCTCTGCTTTCAGTATTATACTGTAAAAACAAGTTTATGTTTTTTTTTTTTTTTTTTTTTAAAGGAGAACTCTTATGGTTCTGCATCAGTTTTTATGGCGGGTTGAAACAAACAAAAGTCCCCAAACCCAGTGAATGAGCACCCCTACCAATGGACAAATGCAGCAATTTCCATTCATTTCCTTCCTCTAAATGTGTAGATAGAAGTTACTACTGCAGATTCATCTGAGTTGATGTTTTAAAACCTTACAAACGTTTTAAAACCTTATTTTTTCCGGGGAAAAAAAAAACACCAAGGTTTTTATTCCCTGGTCAATCTTCCCTACATCAACTTACTGTTAGAACTCAGAGTGTTTTTATCAATTTTCGAACAAAAATCTATAAACTTGAAAAATTGCTGCTTTTAGAACATAAAACATTATTATAACCTCTAATGTTTTCACCTACTCAATTTCTCAGTATATACTAATGTTTGAATTCAAATACACAAATGTCGAAGATGTCTGATATTGCAAGCTAAATGTCGCTGCCGTAAAATTGACAGTTTGGAAATATTGTTTGATTTTTTTTTTAAATCTAGGGGAAAAATCCGTCGATTAGTTTTAAACATAAATGAATTTCAAAAATTAAAAGTTAAATTCGTAAAAGAATAATTCACATAGCCTCTTTGAAGTCAACAAAAATAAAGTAAAAAATCGAACAAAACATTTGTCTGAATAATGAACTGCAAATAATCAATAATAAACTAGCTACAATTGTAGCAATTACAAAAAATGTAAATAGACTTTCAGAATTATTAGTTATACTATCTTCGAGTTTTCTTGCCTAGATCTTATGAATTTTAAGAACCCAATCTTAGGATTTTACGATAAATCCCACTGACAGCACTGCTTTTAGCACATGTTTTCAGAAAAATAAATAAATGGTTCAAAAATAAGAGCTTTTAAAACAATATAATTCTTATGCATGCTAAAACAAAAAGAAAAGAGAGAGAAAAAAAGAAAAGAATAAAAATATTTTGAATGTATCTGAGAAACCTAAAGTTTTTAATTCAAATAGCCTCCAGAACAATTATTATTATTATTTGCCTTTTCAACATAATTTTTTCATATAATATATATAAATACCGCGATCATCGTGGTACGATTCTTTTAAATAAGGGAGTATGCTCTTAGTAGCCGAAAGAGAAGTCAGTTTTTGGAAAAAAAAAAAAAATACTGCATCGTCTTGCAGTCATAGAGAGGAGCAGGGGAAAAAAGAGAAGAGAGAGAAAGAAAAGTCACCCCCCACATCTACCACACCCAATCACTCATTTCCCCTCGTTAGAACGAATGCCGCTCCTAATGAAGCAGACGGGCGTAACGAACTAGGGCTCTCCTCTCACATTTCGGGCTTTTCTCTCGATAGAGGCAGGATGACGGATTTTCTGCCATTTTCGGCCACGTTTGATTTGGTCTAGAGTTTCCGAAAGTGTGGTCCACTAATCCCGGGGGTCCGCTGTGCTATTCTGATAAAACGTGAAAAATAGCTGAAATTGAAGGACGAGTAACAATATTTTAATTCAAAACGAAATCACATTTAAGCACTTAAAAAAAAAAAAGTTTTTTTTTTTTTACAGTATTTTCATCTCAAACTCCTTTTTTAAAACAAAGGTTTTGAAAAAGGCTCTGTTTGTAACGCCAAGACATGTCTGAAACTTTTTTTTTTCTGCGTTGAAACGTTGAATAACCTTAATTTACTTTTCTGCTTAAAGGTATTTATTTATTTAATACTAAAGGAGTTTTTCTTTTTATTTATTCACCCAGCTGGCCATCCAAAATGCAACAACATGAAGGTAAAATCCGAAATAACAACGAATTAACAACGGTAAAATCCGAAGGAATGGTAAAATCCGAAGGAATTTTGCGCAATACACGTACAACACACTGAACATCACTCAAAAGTAAGAATAAGGTACTTGCCCTTATGCTAACGTTATTATACAGTCAAGCCCGCTCATTAGAATATCGGTTAAAATAATATTCCGCTTAATACAGTACATTTTTAATGCACCTAATCGTTGTAATGCATTATTTTGGTCCCGGATAAAAAAATATCCCGCTTATTGGAATATTTTTTCCTATCAAAATGGCTATTTCATTAAGCGAGTTCGACTCTATTTTACTTTTGTTGCACTCCAAAAATGAGCTGTTGTTTTTACAGTATAATACAGGCAGCCGAGATTCCAATTTAAAACTGTAAAATGCACGGTAATAAAGTGCAAAACTAGCAATTTTAGTTTCCTACTGTAAAGTAAGAATTTTCAGGTTAATGCCGTAAAATTTATCTGTATTATACTCAGGGGCGCCCCGAGCTTAAATTTTTGGGAGGGGGAAAATTTTGAATTTGCCGAATGAAATTTCGAAATGTGCCGATTGATAAAATACGACCATACGCACATACCTTATACCGTTACTTTATGCGTAAAGACAATAGGTAGCACTTAAAACAAATGAAAAACAAGTATTTTCTTCAATCTTTCCTTCAGATGAGTGAAAAACATTTGAACTTAAATAAATAACAACGGGTTAAGTAGCGTTAATAAACTAAGGTGCGACCCCCCCCCCAGCAAGATTTGTAAGTGCACTCCTCCCTATTAAACAACGAAAAATATCTATCCCGTGTAACTGTTAGTGCTATTTTCCTGGATAATGCACCTTTAACCTTTTAACTATCATGTTAATCCGTCTATTACATTGAACGTAAATTAACTTTTCAGAGATTAATTCGGGGTTTGACAAAGAGATGAAGCTGAAATAAACCTCTACGGAGATATATTCGGGTATAAACAGTACGGTGCACACAACAAAAAATTACCACGAGTAATACTCCGGCGTGGTATTTTGGAAATCAGTCTTGTGCTCGAGATATCACAAAATATATTGCATCCTTAAATTTGCCGAATAGTCAGCTCGAATGTGCCGAATGAGGAAAATTTTTGGGAGGTCCGGGTGACCTCCCGTGACCTCCCTTCGGGGCGCTCCTGATTATACTGTAAAAGAACAGTATAATGCTGAGCATAGGTTCCAATTTAAAACTGTAAAATTAGCAATTTTACTGTTTTTTACTGTATAAATAGCAATTTTACAGTTTAGTACTGTAAAATGAGCAATTTGGCAGTTTATTACGGTAAAATTAGCTGTATTATACTGTAAAAATAACGTTCATTTTTACAGTGTGTATGCATTGTGCAAAATTCATACGGATTTAACTATTCCCACACGGTGTTGCAGTTTACAATTAACATAATGATATGAGTGAAACCATTAAAAGGTGAGATATAAAAGCATCTTGAATAACTTACTAATTTAACCCATTTATGCCCAGTAGCCTAAAAACGGGACGCTTGTTAATTACTGCATACAAAAACCTGTAATGGGTATATCAATTTACTAAAGCTGTTTTTCACAAGTTAAATAGTCCTTCTTCTTGAGAAAACCAGTTAGAACCATTATTTGGACATCAGAGTTTGTTTATTGACAGCTATTTTTAGACAAATCAGTCAAGCAACGATCCAGCATGGGTAGCTGCAGAAAGTAAGTGTTCTTTGCGAACCTTTTTTTCATAAAAACTAAATTATTTTAAAATGATTTGCTTAAAATTGATGACAGATGCCTTCTGTGATAGTACTTTGCAAAAGAAAAGTCAAGTAAGGTCGTATTTTGCTCAAATATATCTGTTAAGTGTCCCATAAACAGGACGTTGAATAACTTAATAAATATGGCAACAGCGATATATTTTACGCCTAAAATGAAAGTAAAAATTCCAAGTAAGAGTTTTAAGCAGATAAAAATTGAAAAAATTGTTAAAAAAACTTGGGCATAAATGGGTTAAAATTCCCAATTCGTGTGCGTGTGAAAAGTAGGCAATACCGTCGTCATTATCCGGGACCCAAAATGGTCGATTGCAACTGCTTGCTCATCCCATACTCTCGTCTGCCAGCTGTCACTGCGAAGTGAAGCGAAGATGGGTGGACGTTGAGGTGTTCGCTCTTTCTTGCATCATCGGGTTTTCGTTTTCGTTTGTTACCTGACACGCCAGCTGGCTCGAAGGAAAAGAGGAGATACAGCCTTGGCCGACTTGGCACGTCTCTGTGATCTTTCTTAATTATTCAGTAACTGATAAATTGGATGGATATGTACTCTGATTCCCAATTCAATTTGGCATAATCTGTGTAAGTTGCAGTCTTTACCTGCGGGTCAATTTTGCACAAGTTTTCATTTCTGGGAATATATGGCGTCAAAAGAAATTGTTCAAATCCCAATGCTGCAGAGGAAACTACACTGCAAAAAAAAAAAAAAAAAAAAAAACTGTTGTTTTTACAGTATAATACAGCAGAGGTTCAGTTCAAAACTGTAAAAGCACAGTAACAAGCTGTAAAAATAGCTATTTCACAGTTTATAACTGTAAAACGAGCAATTTTAGTTTATTACTGTAAAATTAGCAATTTTACCGTAAAATCAGCTGTATTATACTGTAAAAACAACAGTATAATAATGGCACCGGAGGTTTCTGTTTAGAACTGTAAAATGCACAATGTAATAAACTGTGAAGCTATCAAATTTTACAGTTTATTACTGTAGACTAGCAATTTCACAGTTTACTGTTGTAAAATTAACAATTTTACAGTTTATTACTGTAAAATTAGCTGCATTATACTGTAAAATTTACAGTGTAGGGAGATTTCACCACACGGGAGATTTGACACCCCTCTCTTTTTAATTTTTTATTAATTAACTTGTGCGACAAAATGAAACCTTCAAAATACTTCTGACACTATTCCGGCTGATTCTGTAGCAAAATGACCCCCTGAATCCGAATATGACCACCATATCAATTTTTGTAGAACCCCCCTTCCTGTTATTTAACTGATAAGCATCATATAGTAGCATAGTATACTGCAAAAAATGAAATGTTTTTTTACAGTATAATACTGGCAGCCGAGGTTCCAATTCGAAACTGTAAAATGCACAGTAATAAACTGTAAAACAATCAATTTTACAGTTTCTTAGTGTACAGTAAGCAATTTTACAGTTTATTGCCGTAAAATTTAGCTGTATATTATACTTTAAAAACAACAGTTATAATACTGGCAGCAGAGTTGCCAGTTTAAGACTGTAAAATATACGGTAATAAACTACAAAACTAGCAATCTTAGTTTATTACTGCAAAACTAGCAATTCTACAGTTTAGTTCTGTAAGTTAGCAATTTAATGCAAAATTCGCATTTTTTGCAGCTTATTAGTAGAAAATTATCTGTATTATACTGTAAAAAAGCATTCATTTTTTAATGCATCAAATAGAATCAAAAGCTAAAAAGATATTTTATAAAAATATATTTAATGCAAAATTAATAAAGGCATTGTTTTATAAATATCTAGAAATTTTTAAATATTCTTTAAGAAACTTATCTTCATGGATTCGACATCATACTGTACTTAATTCGTTATTTATTTTATAACTGCAAAAAATAGCAAAATGTAAAGATTTGTTACTGTAAAAGATAGTGTCTACTACAACTGCGTTAAAAGAAAAAATTTAAAATTAAGCTTAATTCTAAATTCTACAGTTCATCTAGTTCTAGATGAAAGAAGAAAACATCAGATTATTTTTTTGTGAGTTCCCAACTTCTTAATTGGAGGAATATAAGAAATGTCATTAGGATCAAGCCCTTTCTTTTTTTTCTTTAATCTGTGTACGGTTCAACAGGTTCTGAGGCTTAACCTTACCGCAGAAACAGTCCCTTGAAAACAGAAAAAATAGAAATTTTAGAATTCTAAGCTAATGATGGGAGTTCTCCGATTATCAGTGCTCAGTATTAATGGTGGAACTCATTAAAATTATGAACAGATAAGACAAACAACCTAATTCTAAAACCAGCTTGAAAAAAAAAAAAAAAAAAAACATCTGTTGCTGGAACTCAATCCATTTGCATCAAATATTTGACAACTCAACTCAATGAGGAGAACATTTAATGAGTTTGGGGAGGAAAAAAAAGTTGTTCGGCGCGTTTCGCGCATAGCTCCAGAAGAAAAGATTGGGCGAGATTTCAGAATCAAAAAAACAGAAAAGAAAACCAAACACTAATTAAAAATTAAGCTGTTCATTTGAGTCCCGTTTCTTCAGATACCTTTGAAATTCCAGGCTGTTGTTCAAACAATTTAAAAAATTGGGCATTAAAGAGAGGACTCTTAAATAGAGTCAAAAGTAAACGCTCGGTTTAAACTTCTTTAACGTTTTTAATTAAAATCAACATGCACCTCATTCCCTTTTGTAATTGCTAATTAAAAATTTATTGAAATTGCGCGTTGTTTCTCCAGCAGCATGCACTCTAAATTTTTAAGAGATAGGCAGAGAATTTGGGGTTTTTTTTCTTACACTCTCTCCATCTCTCTCTCTCTCTCTCTTTTCTCTTGCTGTTGCATTGTTGTCTCCTTAAATACAGTTTTCTAACTAACAAACAATTCACTTTCTCCTCTCTACTCCTTTCTGTGTCTGTGCTTCTTCAAGAAAAGGAGGGGGGGGGGGGAAGAAAACCTCAGCGCCCGAGTCATTATGTTAAATGATTTTTAATGAAGCGACGTTTATATTCGCATGGTTCTAAGAGGAGGGAAGAAAAAAAGACACGGGAAAAAACGGTAGGAATAACAACGTATATGTATACAGCAAAGAGTGGACGCAAAAAAACAAAACAAAAACTGTGCTCTCCGTAATTTTGCAGATTTAATTAATTTCCGTGTAAAAGCAAGAGTGCAGGAAAATTAATTGAAATGTGAAAATGTCAAGTGTAAATAAAATTTTAATTAGCGGGCCTACGTTAGTGGAAGGTATGCGTGTGCATTTTTTTTTCTGCCACCCCCTTATTCCGGCCTCCTGTCAAGCGAACAGGGGTGTGTAATCACGTGCCACCCCCTCCCCCGGCATTCCATCGTTGTCATGGGATCCGTGCATGCGCAGACCCACGTGTAAATAAGGTTTTTTTTTTCTTCAAAAGCCTACCTTTGGTCTCGCGTCCTTTTAATTTGCGGAATTTCCGTTGTTAATTGCAGGTCTTGATTTAAAAGTTACGGCGTAATTTAAATTAGAGAGGGGGCTGGGGGAGGGAGGGGTGTTTAGTGACTTAAAAAGCCCGGGGTGGAATGCCGATGGGCTGCAACAATGCGAGACATTTTTCGGCCCCAGGAATGCAATTATTGCAATTATTTGGATGAAATCACTCAGGTCGTCTGGCAGGCAATGGAAACTACTCAACTCCTCTCGGCCGTCGTCGTAAATGTAATTACTTACTTTCCAAAAAGTGTATGAGCATTCCATGCGGTGTCAGGAAGGGGAAAGAGTTAAAAAAAGCAAACAATCCTTTCACGAAGACATCGGCACCATTTTCAAAAAATGAGAAATGTGTTATTATCACATCCCACCTCTTGCTCTGTAACCGCGACGTTTTCATTTTTTCCCATTCATTGGGAATTTCGTCGGAATATGGATATTGTTGTAAGTATTTCATAACTGTTAAAATAAAGCATTTGAATTAGAAGCACAGACGAAGACGTTATACTTCATATGAATTTGGATTTTTAATTCTGTTGGTAATTAATTGCGATGGCGCTCTTTGTCAAATTCCCACCTATTTTAAAAAAGGTCATGTTAACGTATACAAGATAGTTATTCTGTTATTCTATACAAAGATTTATGACTTTGTAAGGAAAACAGTGGTTGAGGTCCGTTCAGGGACACCCCGAGCGGAAATGGGTCGGTGGGGGTGGGGGGGGGATTTTCAATTTGCCGAATAAAATTGCAATAATACCGAAAGATCTATATATATAAATGGATTCCTTTTTTTTGTTCTTATGTATGTTTGTATGTTTGTTCCTTGTACAAATCTAGTTTTCGTCGGATTTTCATCAAACTTGGCACAGAGGTTCCTTGATGCGCTAGAATTCACATAGGCGGGTTTTGAAATTTAAATAAAAAAAATCCAAAAAGCTCAAAATTAAATTTTTTTTGCCACAAAATGGCCATTTTCTTTCAATTTTGAACATATAGGGTAATAGAGATAAGCCTTTAAGCATACAAATTGATGAAATTTAATACATTTAAATGAGTATTTTCCAACAAAGATTACGTCTAACAATAAATTATCGATTCAAGATTCACCTACACTTCATTTTAGCATGAAATAAGTTAAAAACAATTAGAATTCATGTTCTAATTACCTTGAAACATTGGCACAAATACTGTATGATGCAGAAAAACTTAAGGTTTCAACGGATATTTTATTCTAATTCTTGCGAGCATTTTTAATAAGCATCCTGGTAACGGCGGGTAATAAGCTCGTAAAGTTAAAAAGTAAGAGTTTGCGTATGCACACATATGCCATAAATAACAGTCCTTTTTAATAGGGACTTCCACGTATTTGCCTCTAAATAAGGGACGCTGTACAAGGAAGAGAAATTACAAAAACTATTGTTAATAAATAAAAAAATATTGCAGCAAATACAGTGAACTCTCACTTATACGCCGCCTCGTTTATGCGCCTTTTTCACCTATACGATGATTTTAAACTGGTCCCAGCACATTCCATAACAAAATAATGATAGTATTATTCGTTTATGCGTCGCTCTAACGATAAATATTTCACTTGTGCGCCGAATTTTCATTAAAATGTTTAAAAAAAAATAATAATAATAATAATTTATTTTCTTTAAAAAGTAAGCATTTTTCTTCACTTTCCTCTTTTTTAATCTTTCGCCTTTACTGCTCAGGAAAGGCATTTTTTCCGCATGAACTAGAGCTTGGAGAGGGACAATTATCTATTATGCATCGTTTTAAAGAGAACAGCTTGTAATTAGGTATGCTACAATTTTTGTTCTCTCTTTATCATTGTATTTACGTTACAGTAATCGCCAAACCGTAGTAATATGTCCCTTCCCTATAGAAACATTCTTATTCATTCTCTCCTTAGAAACTATATTGCGCTCTAGTCCTTTAAATAGGCTTGTTCACTTATATACGTCTCTTTCACTTATGCGCCTTTTTCTGTTGATCCCTTGGACCGGCGTATAAGTGAGAGTTCACTGTATGCATTCTGAAATTCTTACTGCATTCATATATATGCCTCTGATCAATTTATTCATGCTTGGCTCTGCACCGCAGGGGCGGATACAACATACAAGGGAGGGGCGATGGGGGCGATCGCCCCTCCCTTGGAGACTCTTCCTCGGTAATTTTTCGATATTGAAGTTTTAAAAATGCAACTTTATATGAGTTTAAATGAAATTGAGGAAGAAGGTTTGGGGCGCTCCCCGGAAATGTTTCGGAATTGAAGTCCAAATCCTTTGTGATCGATATTTACAAACCTGTATGCATAGTAAAACGCAAGAAATAAAATTATATCACCCCTCCCTTGAAAAATTTCTGGATCCACCCTTGCTGCGCCGATAGTGCACGGCCCATTAAAAACTTTCCACAGAAAACTTGAAATATGTGAATACTACTTGTACTCTACAGTGTACCGCGTGGTAAATTATATGACATCGGAGAAATTCACGGAGCAAATTATTTCAAAACAATATCTGTAGTAAGTCACAAAACTTTGCAACTACCAAATTTTTAAATAAATTTTAGTAGTTTAGGGGAAAAAAAATACTTAAATGATTCTGAATTTTAAATTGTGTACTTGAAATACTTTTTCAGTATTTATTCTAAATGTTAACATTTTCTGTTTACGTATTATAGTATTATCATGTATACGGATAATATTATACACCGAGATAGTATTTTCCGTATTATAGTAAGTCCTATAATAATTCCCTACTTAGTATTATAGTATTATATAGTATTATTCAGGGTATAATATTACCCTGATCACTGCGTGCATCAACTCAAATACTTTCGAAGGAGAAACATTTCCATTTAAAAGACAAAATGGTCGGTCCTCTTAGCGTCTCTTATTGAGAAGTTGTACTGTATTTAAATTTCAACTACAGTACACGCAACGCTAGAATTATAACAATTACTCAACAATCATATTGCTATGTAAAATCCGAGGCATGTATTTTACAGGGTGCCCACAAATAACTGACGGTTCTAAAAATATAATACTCCAATACAAATTTTTCTATGATAATAAAATAAATGTTAAATGAAAGTAACATCATTGTTAATCAATGTTTAAGTAATGGTTTCTATTTTCGCTCCTTTAACTGTAACCACAGATGACAATCTTTTTGGAATGGCTTCAGCAGCGGCATGCACCCACAGAGGCACTTTTTCACGGGCACATTTTATTAACTTTTTTAATCGTACACTTCGCTTTTTCCACCACTATGCCTTACTTCTACACTACCTGCTTCTTCAAACAGTTTTAAAGTTTTTTCAATTAACCTCTTTGACATATTTAAATGATTCAACTTTTTTAAAAAAATTACAATTCCGCTAACCTTTTAAGTGCAATTCGAGAATTAAACGGCGTTTAGCATCCATCTTGGTATTGCAAAGAATAAAACGGATTTTAATTCAAAGAATCGTCTGCACTATTGCTCATAGAATTAAAATAAAACTATTGAGTGTTGCAATCAGTAAAAAGCATCTTGAATGTAAATTATGCACAAATAAATTTTGCCGTCAGTTATTTGTAGGCACCCTGTAGATAACATTTTCCCTTCAAATGCTAATGTGCATTGATTAAAATATAATTATTAAATGGTTGGTTATACTGACTTTGGATAGATACGTTACTTTCGCTTCCAATTTAGGTCGAGATTAGTGGGCGACTAAAAATTATTTTTGACTACTACTAGATGTTATGTTGGTCGCCAAATTGGCAACCTACTTTTTTTTCCGAATAAAAATACAAATTGCCGATGCATCGTACTGATTACGAAAAGGAAATGGTCATTTGCATCATCACTAACGACTGATATCAACTTGGAGATTAAATCGACCCATCTGATAAGCAAAATATCTAAATACAAAACTTCAATCTAGAAAATGCAAGAAAACTTTGCTGGAAAAAATAATCAAAGATGACCAAATTAATGATTAATCAGCAAATTAAATTAAATGTTTTTGAAACTTCAAGTATGCTGGTGGGTTAATTTTTTGTTTTATTTGCATAATGTCTTTTTATTTGGATTTTAAAGTAAATCATTTTGTTTTTCAGAAAACGTCTGTCAGTTTTTCTTAAAACATTTTTCTTTTATATATAGTAATTTAGTTAAGATATATTTAAGTGCATAGTGTGATATTACTATATGCAGAATGAAGTGAAGTAAGATTAAAATTTTGTAATTTGGTTCAAACTGGCCACTAACAACGCCAAAGTGGCCACTAACTTTTTTGGGTTTACTGGCCACTGGCCACTATCATTTTTTTTTTTTTTGTCTCAAGCTTTACTGTCCAAATATTGCATTCATCTAAAAATCTCCACAAACTTTCCCCATTGAGATATTCTGATCTTCCACGAACGGTAGCCACACCGCCGATTTTTATCACGAATTCTCTTATTAGAACACGTCTGCCCTTTGGACAGAGAATCACCCAGGATATCTAATTCCATTCTCTCTCCCTAACAGAGTGAATCACCCAAATTTCCGTTTAAATTAAATGGGCGACCCCTTTTAGGCTGCTAAAACCGGATTGAGCTCCACACAGAAGGCTGATTCGACGAATCTCTCTCTCTCCTGTTGTCCGAGAGGGGGGGGGGGGGCATGACAAGACGCGCGGAGTTGTTAGCTCACTAATTAAACGTCTTCCGTCTTTATATCAAGGGGTGCAGAGGTTGGACTGGTTTAATTCCTGCCGGAGGATTTAATTGCAGTCCTCCTGTCAACTGTCCGGCAGCATGAGATAAGGAGAGGATAGGCTGGACGCTCCGTTCTTTTGGCTACAGGAAGCTCTCTTGATCGATGTCCGAGAGATAGATCAAACTGTAATGAGGACTATTTCCCACTGTCAGGGGCCCGATGAAATGTCGTCCGATTCGTCATGGCCGAAAACGAATGATTGCTAATAACGCTGTTCTTAAAGTTATGATTGTACAAGTGGCGCAACTATATGATGTGTTAGATGCAGAATAGATTGCATAATACCGATCGTCAAAATAGGGAATGTGGTGTGTAACTCTTCATTGTATTAAACATGTTAATTTCGTTTTCGTGCAAATCATGATTCTGATTGCTTATTTGTTTCACACTAAAAAATGAATGTTGTTTTTACAGAAAAACGCAGTTAATTTTATAGTAATAAACTGTAAAAATTGCTAATTTTACAGTGCTATACTGTAAAATTGCTCATTTTACCGTAATAAATTGTAAAATTGCTCATTTTACCGGAATAATTTAGTTTTAAACTGGAACCTCTGCTGCCAGTATTATATACTGTTGTTTTTACAGTACAATGCAGCTAAATTTAACGTCAATAACTGTAACATTTTTAACTTTACTGTAAGAAACTTAAATTGCTAGTTTTACAGTTTATTACTGTGTGTTTTACAGTTTTAAATTGGAACCTCGGCTGCCGGTATTATACTGCAAAAACACCAGTTCACTTTTTTTGCACTGTGATATAGTCAATAAATTTCTGTTTTCTGTGCAAACTGATAACATTTTGTAAAGAGTTGCCTTCTTCTTAAATCCGACGTAACATTAAACTAAAATAACAAACCTCTGTAAAAAGTTCGAGGAAAATTAAAACGTCATTTTTAGAACATTCTAAGAATGATTTTCGCAGCCATCAATCATTGAAAGGAATTTGTAAACAATTATGAGTGACGATACATTATGTTTACAGGAGCATAATAAACGACGAAAGCCCTTAACTTTTAAGACTTTAAGAGAAATCTCCCATCCTTTCTTTTTAGAGATAAGGTGATGACAAAACATCCCACGTGGACCACTTTAAAAGGATTGGAATAATTAGCGGAAGATTAGATAAACCTCCCAAATGGCATTTCTTAGCAATATTTTCCGAGCGATTAAAACTTTGATGGGAATGCAATTTATAATTGGAGAGATGATTTGTTTTGAGAGTGTAGAGCTATTTTGAGCACTTTTACGTTTATGTTCCCAGTAGTGCTACTTCTGTATCATCGCTAAGTGCGTTAAAAATATTTTTTACATTTTTTTTTAAAAATCGAATTTTGCTTTTCCAACAAGGTAAGAACAAAATTATCTGACATTCAAGCGAAATATTCGAGAAATTAGTGAATTTTAGCCCTGTGTTTATTATTTTAAATTTTATTTTCAATCTTTACGTACATTTAAGTATTGCATACAGTCAATTTTCTATCATCCGCGAGCGGATTATCCACGGGGCAGATTATCCACGAGGGTCTCGGTAAAGAAACAAACTCAACTAACTGATTTTTTTGAAAAAGCACGAAATTTAAATTTTGTTTTTTCTTAACATTTCTTACCCAAGAGTGCGGTGTAATATATTATTTTACCTGGGCATTATCGTAGAAGAACCACTTCTTTATAGATTTTAATAGCGGTGCCCGCACGGCTTTGCTCGTGGTATAAAATTTATAATTCATTTGTAAAATAACTGATATAGCAGAAAAAATGCTCTATTTTAGTTGTAATTCAACTATAATTCCTTCAAAGTATGATATAAAAATCTGGTATGGACCCCGCGCTACTTAATTTTACGTGTAAATTTCTTAGTAGATGCCTTAAGTGCTAAAATAGTACTTGGAGTGAGCAAGATAACAGTTCAAACATTTATATCCCTAGTTTGCCACGAAACAATGCAAAAAAAAAAGTTTTGCAATGATTAATCTCCTAAAAATCGCCGATTTTAACATCATTCAGTGGATTTTTCGCAAAATATCTCCAATAGCGCCAAATTGAGCCCCCCCCCCCTCCAAAAAAAAAAGAAAACAATTAGGCGATATGTCGCCAACTACTTGGAGACCACAAGCTTGCCGATATATCGCCAAGTGGTCGCGCCAATTCATATCACTTTTGTCTGCAAGGAAATGAACACTGATTTACTCCATAAAAGATGTAAAACACCTCCTTGGGACATTCGAATGCAACCCCAAAGGGAGATGCACAAAAATAAGCCAAAAGAGAAAATAAGAACAATTTTGTTGCTCACAGAAGCCAACAGAAATCTCACCAAAGTTTAAAAGAAGAAGAAAGTTTTCTTTCCTAGCTTTAAAAACAAAACAATACATTTTCCGAAATGAAACACTTTAAAAAGAACGATGCAATATCGCAATTGATACGATATTTGGTTAATCTGTGCTTTAGGTACCCTTTTCTTGCTAAATGGGCGATAGGCGCGCCAAGCGTGGTAATCCTGACTATTTAGCGTAGTTTCTCTCGGAGCTTTCAATTCCGCGAGACACTCAAAAACGTTCCAGTTAGTGACTTCGTGAAAACGCGCCAAGCAAGATCCCAAAGCATTTTCACAGGGAAAAAAACAGGGTTGCCAGAGAATTGAAACAAAAAAATACTACGCCTCCTCTAAAAAAAAAATATTACAAAATACTACTGTTTCCAAACGTTACCAAAATCAATGTCGCTGAAATGCGAAATCTATGAAAATGAAAATAAAAAAATCCGTCAAATCTTTTAATTAAGTCATTAAAGTATATTGGAAACAGGGTTGCCAGAAAAATACTACTCTCCTTATTTGGGCCAAAAAAATACTACCGTAGTATCAAAAATACTACGTCTGGCAACCCTGGAAAAAGAACGAAACGAAAAAAAGGTATGAAAACGTAACCATGGTAACAACCTGAAAAGTTGATTTCCGTTGATAAAATAATTCATTTCATCTCTATTTTCAAACAAATTTTATTCTCGAGCTCAACCATTTTAGAATCGGTTTGGCTTGCTTTACTGAAGGTAAGATTTGAATTCCGGGATTCTAAAAGCAATTATTACAGCTCTCTTGATAATCATAGAAACTTCGAAAAAATTTCATTTTATGTAGAAAATTCCAAGCTTTCGAATGACATAAGACTTGAAAATGTGTATGAAATATTTCTTCCCTGTTTTATCGAATTTCCGGAAGAATTCGAATAGAAAAAGAACGAAATAGAATTTTCGAAAAATCGCTTCGTAGTGCAAAACCTCGTGCTACAAATTTATTTTGTGCCGAATGTCATGAAAATCGACCGAACGGTTTTGGCGCTACGCGCGTAACAGACAGATAGAAAGAAAAAAGAAAGAAAGACAGACAAACCTTCAGCTTTATTATTAGTAGAGAAGAGATATGCTTGAGAACCTAAGATACAAATAATTTTTTATGCTGCACCTATCGTCACTGTTTGTACATATCACGTTTTGTGTGTCATGCAATTATCTTTAAGCAAAAGAAATTTTTTATCTTCTTTACCCCTTATTTTATGCTTTTTTTGAACTATCCGCGATTTTTGTTATCCGTGATATCCGTGCCACCCAATTCCGCGGATAATCGGGAGTGTACTGTACGTGTAAAACTAGCATTTTAATACTAAGTTTTACTGCTTTTGAAAGTACTCATACTCTATGTATAATTCAATCACAAATCTCAAAAATAGTTGTCGTGTGTAAAATGATACCTTGTTTAGTGTACATGCGTTGAAAATATATAAATAATTTTACGGCAGCACCATCGTGTTGGACAGAATTCAAGCATTTAATAATTGTTTTCGAATGTGAACTACAAATAGAGTGTAACTAAGGCGTTCAGTTTTCTTTTTTTATAAACAATTGTTCCTAGTTTTCTCAAAACTTGTTCGAAGGAAATGCACAATTTAAAAAAATAAATAAATTGGTGCTTGATGTAAAAAAATAAGCTTGATGTACTTTGCATAAAACTGCTTTATTTTGCTTTGCAGGTTAAAAAAAAGCATGTACCATGTACGTACTCCAATTGTTCTTTTTATTTCAAGCATGAAGTTCTCTCAATACTTTTGGCGCACATTGTACTTTGTTTAGCTTTTGTAATCCTCGAGAAAAAAATCCATCCACGTATATGTATTGGAGAACTTTATGAGGAGAAAAATAATTAAATGCTTTCAAGAACATTGGACCATTTTGAATGAACAATAGAAGGAATTCTATGCTAATAAACTCTCACGTGACACCAAACATCACTAAAAAGCCTCCGTTGTGGTTTGAATAATAAAGATTTTAACTTGTGTTAATCGAAACTCGAGATCAGCAGATAGAGGCATTTGATTTCCTATGGAGCAATAGTTCCACCATTAGTGGATTAACACAACGAGAGCTTTCAGCATGATTATGTAGAATTCAGTTGTTTGAAAACGTATGAATCAGTCTTTGGAAAAAGTAGTTTAAACATAAGACTTATTATCATTGAAAATATCCCAATGCAGAAGAAATTGTGAAAACCATAAAATCGAGGCATCCTGACACTTAAGAGTTAAGGTAGAAAACAGGAATCTAGACATGCATCGTCACATTTTTCAGATATGGGCAATTCTCTATAAGCCCGTAATTGACTGTCCGTACCGAATATTTTAAAAATAATAAAGTGTAATAAAGTAGTTATCTCTCTTAGTTCAAGTAAAGCATTAATATTATTGGGGTATATACAAAGATAACACAACGTAATATCATCAACTGAAGGCTTCGACCCAACAATACTCTCTTATAGGACTGGAAAAATGAATGAATGTCAAGGGGGTGATGTTTGTACTTTATGCTGGAGAGCCAGAGAGCTCATTTCTAAATCGCACGCTTTTCCTCAAATAGGCTTCTTGCTTTTCGATTTTCCAATTTTTAAAATTTTTGAACTATTGCAGTAATATTTTTTCTTGAATTTCAATGTGGTGTTTCCAAAAGTGTTTTTATGGTTTATTTATGGAACCAAGTGGTTTTGATGATGTTTATTTGTAAGAATTCAAAAATCTGGTTTGGTGAGTGACTGGACTTTTTCGATTAAATTACATCTTGCTGTAAATAAGCTGCACACCATCCAACCTTCGACTAGAGGTTTTAAATCCTTAAACTATAAGAGAAAACAACAAGTAATAATAACCCGTCTTTGCATCGGCCATGCAAGATTCACCCACAAATACTTTCTTTGCCACACTCTCAGAAAAAACCCTCTTTATACACTACATTTTCATTCATTTTTTAACGAAAAATTTCTGTTTCCCTTAAAACCGAAAACTTCCGTTATTTCTTCTAACTTCCGCATTCACGCATGCGCAGTCCCGCTTCTTCCCGAAATGATTCACGATACCAGCGCCACCGAAGAACAAGCAAGCTACGAAAATCAGTCGGAAAGGAAAAGGAAAACATCATAATGAAATATGGGTAAGTACTTAATTTCAGAATTGGATTCCAAAAATTATTTAATCCTTCTGCTAACTTAAAGATATTTTTTAATGGCAGCTTGAAAAAAATATAAATTCATGGAATGTTCACAGTTTCTCTGTTCTACGAATGGGTAAAAGGCGCCATGTTTGAATCTAAATTCCAAAAGAAAATTCTTATTTAAATCAGCGGGAACTTATCAGGGCTTATGGAAATCTTAAAAAGCTTACTTGATTAGTCAATTCTTAATTATGTTTAATAATTAAACCTAAATAATCGTTTTGGAAGGCATATCGTGGTTGAGAACAAGTTGAACTTTGAAAGTAAATAAATAAAAATGCTGATTCTTACTCATTCGTGGAATTAAAATGACAACCATATGTGTCAAAAACAGACAATTCCTTATTTTATTAGTACGCATTCAGTTGTTATTTTCGTATGTATATGCATAAATGTATAATATATATATCTATATTTTTTAAAGTTAGCTTTGTTGAAAAATGAATAGTGCAAATTCGTATGCTAGTCGATTCAGATTCCTACCCAGAACTACCAAAGAAAAAATGTTTATGTCACTTGAAATAATTTGTAAAATGAACCTGTTAAAAGATAATATTTTTCTGTTCGTTATAAAATTGAACAATTGGTATCACTGAATTTTTCTTTTTTTTTTTTCATTTCTAATTCTAGAGTGTCTTCTTTTCAAAACTAATATTTTTTTAGACTTCATGAAAATTTCATGTTATATTTATATTATTCTATTCCTATCGCTATTGTCTTAATCCGTGTCACTTTGAATGGAATAAGGAATCTGTACATGTAGATATAGTTGTTTTTGGTGAGCGAGTCTTGCAAAAACAAGGCCTAGAAACATGAAACTTAGTATGCATATGTAGTTTTTATCTGATAATGTACACGTAATCGTTCTTTGTTCGATAAACTAATTAGGAAAAAAGTAATGTAATGTTGTATGTGATTTTTAGTACTTTTTATCTAATAGAGCCTGAACTCAATTTTACTGGCCTTCTAACTGTTAAGTATCTGTAACAATAAAATTTTCCCAAAGATCTTAACTCAGAATTAGAAATAAATGCACTGTTGTGAGTTATTTGATGCATTTACGGATTCAGCTATGCTAAAATAGTCTAAAGATTTTAACTCTTTTAGAGACCAATATAGAGCTAGATTGTCCCAAGTAAGAAATAATATTGAAATATATTTCTTTCTTTCTTTTTTATTTTCTTTTTGATGAATGCTATTGCATTAATCCTACTCATCCCCCCTCCACAGATGGTGGAAGGTTACAGTCAAAATAATATGTATGCATAAATAGTGCTATTTGTTTTGTCTAATATGTGAACTAAAGAAAATACATGCAGCTGCAGGGCAGGTGTTGAAAAAAGTGAATTGAGGCTGGAGGGACATAATAGGATGTGTGTGATATACATTCAGTAAAAGAAAAAACAAAGCAACCAGACAGAGGATGAATTTTCTATGCCTTTGCATTGCAAGTTGGGGGTGGGGGGGGAGGGGGCGGCAGTATTTATCAGTGGAAAAAATTGAATTTTAGAAAAATGTTCCTAAAATTCCCCTAAAATTCTTAAAAAGTCAACTGCGAGCCCTGTACATATCTTACTAAAAAAAATAAAAAAAAAAAAACATCATCAGATGGTTATTTTCCATCTCTACTTTAACACTTATCGAATTTCTTAATTTCTTTCATTTTTTTATTTTCATTACAGCTGAAAAAGTTACATTTAATTTAAAATTTTTGCAGATAATTTTTTCATTGTACTTCTCATTTTATTAAAATTTCATGTAATGCTTTCTTGAAATTTTAATAAAACGAGAAGTCTTCTTTTCTTTCTTTCTTTCTTTTCTTGTCTTTCTTTTCTTTAATTTTTCTGTATAGTGTTTCATAATTTTGTTGATATTAAAAGTGATTTGAATCATATGTATTTGCATTGAATCTGGTTTTACATCTCAGTTTTTGGTGAAGCTTTACTTCAAAGGTGTTTTTGTATTTTTTAAAACTTAAAGGTAAGTCGTTCATAAATGTAAATTAATTAATAACTGAAGTTTCCAATTTTTTTTAAATAAAAAAAATCCGATTTAAATAAAAAAAAATCTGATTTTTTTTTATTTTTTAAAAAGAATCATTGATTTTTTTACACCCTGACTGCACAGCACAAAAGATGTTTCTGACACCATTTCTGCAGATAATTACGCAAATGAAAAAAAAATCCCAAAAAACACTATTATTCATCCATGTCCCTAGATTTTCGATGTTGCTAATTGTCACAAGCCTTTTGGAAATAAAATAATTGCATTAAATCTGATATATTTTTTTTAAATATAGGTAGCATAACTGTCGTGATAAGCTTGCTACATTATGTTATTAGGTCAACAACCAGGATGAGCCTAATTTTTTTCTTATGGTAGTTAATTTGAACTGTTGGATATCCACTCTGTTACAGTCGATTTCATGATGAAAAAAATAGATTTTTTCTTGAAATTGCAGACAGACTTACAGTTTTAGGCTGTTTATTCCACTTTATGCTTGTTCTGTGATTCTAACTTTTCTTTGTGATTATAAGGATATTTTTAAAGGCTTATTTGTCCACTCTGTCACACAAAGTGATCAAAGTATTTAAAATCCTTTCATAAATGAGTCATGTACTAATCGCCCCCGCTTAATCGGGTAACGGATAAACAAATAACCCGCTTATATGAATAAAGCATCCCAGAACGCATGCCATAGATGCAATGTTAAAGATCCCCGTTTAATTGAATAATTTTTCTTGGAACCCACAGTATTTGTTTAGGCGGGGCCGACAGTATATTTTTGAGAGCTTTTCAAAAGTCAAAAAAAGAGCAGAGTGCTGCTGAGAAAATCGCATTTTGTGAACAGCATTTTTTTAAGTCACTTGAAAATAGAATAATTTTTGAAGCAATTATTTTCAAAAAAAGAATGCTCACTTGTAATGAACTTAAGTTACAAGTAAAAGGCGAGGATTCATTAACCAAGCATCAGGCATAGTGCAGCACCCTGCTCAGTTAAGTTTTCATTGTCTTGTTATAATTTTCTTTTATTTTTCTTTTCTTTTAGTGTCTTTGTAGAAATAAAACCAGAAAGAGGAATCATGAGTCGAAAAGAAGAAAGTTGTAGTAATATTACATGTATGCATAAATGCCTGTAAAAATAAAATTCTACATTCTCTTACTGTAAATCCATTCTCCTATTGTTTACTACGTGGTTTAAAACAGGTGTTAATCTTCTTCTACTTATAAGAAGTTACTAAAAGCACAGCTTTTTGTTGGTGAATCATATGGGTTTAATAACATATTTTTTTAGGTCCTGATAAAAGTTTTGATGCTTAAGTCCTGAGCTGGTTGCAGCTAACAAAATTTTTGACTTGAAGGCATTTCTGAATATGATTGAAAAAAGAAATAGGTTAAATATAAATTCAAGAATACTTTTTTAATATCTTAAAAAATTCCTATTTAAGTGAATAATTGTTTGAAAAAGGTTGTAGGTTGCTTTCAAATACAAATTTCTGGTTTTCTCCTGGTATTTTTCTAAATATATTTTATAAAATATAGTTATATTAGTATTTATAAAATAGTTTTCTTCAATTCAGGGTTGTTAAAAAATCGGTTTAAGCCCTAATCGTAATGAGAGCAATTTTTTTCGGAGACATCAAGACGTTATTAATTTATTGTCAACAAATGCTTATTCATGTGAATTAAATTCACGTTTGGACTTAATAATTAAATTAAATGTAAAAATATTAAGCGTAAAAATATGCAGTTTCATTTCTATAAAGGAAATTTTGTTTGAAAATCTTTTAACAATTAAGAAATTAGTACATATAAAAAAAACCTTGTTGTGAATGAGCAATTCAAGCGATATATTGCAATAAGTGTAAGACATAATTAATTATAAAATCTTGCACATTTATTTCTTCATAATTATAGCCTACTACCATTAATAAATTAATGTAAGAAAACTTAAAATCATGCATTCTTAATCATAAAAAGTATTTCTTAGTATTTACAAACACAAGTCTTATATACGTTACATAACTTTTAAAATATTTTTTTAACGCATGTCAATAATAAGAATTTCGTTATAAAAATTAATGTATATTTATTCTTCCATAATTCATACAGGGGAATATTATACTGGGATTTAAAAAGTTCTCTGTAAGGTGAAACTCAGGCATTAAATCTTATAAGAGCACAGAATCATTGATATATTGTTTTCAAAGTTTGATGTATCTTTTCTTGCTCTGATTGTATTCTGGATAAAAGCACATATGACAAAAAGTGTGCAATTATTGGAGCAATTTCATGCCTACTCTAAATGTTTTGGATTTCTTCTATTATTTTTTTTTCTCTTGTTATTTAAATATTCTCCAGACTTAAGATTAATATACAACGTGCATTTCCTCAATGATACATTATTTATCGCTTTTCATCTTAAGTAAGTAAGCAAATTTGGTAGTAAAATGAAGTTTTGATTGAAATTTACTTTTTGGGTATTTTTAAATGTACAACTGCTGAAAAAAAATAATGAAGAAATAAATACTTGGATTTTACCCCCATGTGATTTTAGAAGGACTTAACTTGTGTCTATCTTGTATATTTATGTGCCTAATAGGTAATATGAACGAATGGTGAATGAATGGTAATATGAATTGAATAAAAAAGTTGCATGAATGCAAAAATAAAACTATTTAGCAAGCTTAACATTACATTGAAAAAACACACAGTTTGAAAAAAAAAAAAACGATTTGGTCTAAACCGATTAACCCTGCTTCAATCTGTACAAAAATTTTCTTTTTTTTTTTTTAAGGGCTGAAAAAAGAAATAAAAGAAATCCATCATTTAAGAGAAAAAAAAATAACGAGTTTCTTCGAAAAACTCAAAATTTCCTACATCTAACGGACACGATCGTAACCCACATTTCTTTAAATGACGAAATAAATCATTTGTGTAACAGAAACAATCATAACGGACATTTCTTTAAATAACGGAAAATTACCTCCCATAACGGAAAAAATGACGACGGAAATTTCTTCAATTAACAAGAGAAAGAACGAAACGGAAATTCGTCAAATGACGGAACACTTCCCTCTTTTAACGGAAGAAATAAAGACAGAAGTTTCGTCATTTGACAGAAAAAATAGAAACGGAAATCCGTCAAATTTCGTTAATCTTCCGGCAGCACTGCTGCCAAGAAAATTTCCGTCAATTTAAGAAGAAATTTTTGAGAGTGCACGAACCAATTCCTACATGCAATAGATACAATGTTAATCAGACAGTGCTGCATATTTTATGTAACTGACTAAATTTTAATCATACTCGTTAAAAACTTTTTAAGCATTTTTATCCACCTATGACGGAGTTGTTAGGGGACACACCTCATTCTAATTTGTTCCCATTTCTTCAAGAAATTTGTTTTATATCTCTAATTTATTGGTTTTATCTTTGTCTTCTTGTTTGTGTCGTCTTTGTTTCGTTATTTGTAATTTTGGTTTTATTTAAAATTACTGGACAGATTTTTACTTCGCTGAATGATTTACAATTTTAAACTTTATGTAAGTATCAGTTTTGGAAATATTTTTAAATCTTAAAAAGTTTTATGACTGTTGTATATTTTTATCATCTGTTATTTTTTTTTAATTTTATAGTAACATTGTATAGAGCAGCATAGCCTACTAAGGCTCTTGTGCGAAAAAAAACCTCATACAACCAACTAACATCTTGCTGTATGAAACAACAACAGATACAATAATAGTACAAGAATAGGGCTGAAAGTTACGCCGGACGACTATAACATAGTTTCAGGTCCACAGGAAGCTACAGGGAGCGTTTTTATCAATGCCATGACAACCATAATGAAGGTTCGCGTCTGTCTCATTATAGTCCAGATTGTTTGTCTGATCCTTACCACCCTTATTCCTCACAGTCCTTACTAATCCCCCTCCTATCTTTGTCTCCGAACCACGTGAAGGCGTAATTAGTTTGAGCCGCAAAAAGGGGAAGGGTACCATGATGGAAGGTGGCCCGCTGATTGGCCAATTACGGGTGTCACTCGCGGGCCCTCTCGTTAAGGGTCACGTGACAAAAGACGACTAACGAAGGGGAGAGGCCCCTGGAGTTGAGGTGACCCTTTTAGACTTCAAAAAGTTCTCCGAAGAAGAAGAAAAAAATCTACTTGAGAATATATCTGAGTTGTTTTCTTCTGGATCGCTTGTCGTTTTTTTAACTTTCTTTCACCTTTTTATGGGGATAATTAGGTGGGATGCTCAGTTAAGGGTATCAAAGGTCGCGATATTCCAATACCCGAGGCTTGTCGTAAAGATGTTCGTTTTTTTTTTTTCGTTCTCGTTGCCACACGAAACTTCCGTTCATTAACGATTTTCGTGCTGTCAAAGAGATGTGAAATGGAAATGCTTGAAGTGAGGAGGGATGGTCTGCTGTCTCGTTAGAACTCTCTGCAGATGCTGGTTGAAGAGGATTTTTGAGGGTTATTGAATGACCGTAGCGGATTAGATTTTCACGATGTTAGAAATGCAGCAGAGTTCATTAACTTCAATTATGTAATATTTTTTTCATCTTGCTAATTTTAATCGTTCTTTTACTCATTATCTGTTAATGTTGTAGAAACATATATATATATATATATATATATACATACTCGTGTTTGCTTCTGTTAAATAGGTTATTGTTAAAATACATACTAATTAGAGCTTAATTTTCAGATAAAGTGAACAGAACTTAAATCCTGTACACTCTGTGCTCATTCCCAGTTGGAGACTAATTTCTAACTAAACCATGGTACAATAGGATTCCACTTTTTAGGGCCTACTGATTGGTTAAAATACTTATAGCCAATGGCTAAAATTATAGGGCTTGACTAAAGAGGGTTTCAGAAAAACTGTTTGGCCTAAGACCCATTATCTTATTTGGGGGCTGTTCCCAATAAATATCTTATTTGATTTGAATCCTTCCACTGCTTTAATTCATAATGTTGCTATTTAAAGAGATATGGGGACTTACATGCACAAAACTTTGCACTTGTTTAATTTCATCACCAATGATCTTTATTCTTTTAATCTACCAATAACCTTCAACGATTTTAACAATGACAAAATTTTGAAAGAAATTAATACTTTTTCAAAGAAAATGGAGACATAATAAACATTGTACGAATTTACCCATCCATCTATCTATGTATTTATCTGTTCTATCCACGTGTTTATATTGAAGTTATTAAATCAAAACTTCGAATATAGCAAAAGAAAGTAAAAAAGGATGCAATTACACAGCAAAAAATGAACAGTTGTTTTTGCAGTATGATACTGGCAGCCGAGGTTCCAAGTTTAAACTGCAAAATGCACAGTGATAAACTGTAAAACTAGCAATTTTACAGTTTCTCAGAGTAAAGCTATAATATTTACAGTGCATTGCTGTAAAATTTAGCTGTATTATTCTGTAAAAGCAACGGTATAGTACTAGCACCAGAGGTTTCAGTTTAAAACTAAAATGCATGGTAATAAACTAAAATTAGCAATTTTACAGTTTAGTACTGTAAAAGTAGCAATTTTACAGTTAAATTAGCAATTTTTTACAGTTTATTTCCATAAAATTAGCTGTATTATATTGAAAAAACAATTTTCATTTTTTACATTGTATAAAACAATGAAAGATCTAAACTGACCAGTTCGATTCTCGCCCTGTAATTTAAACACAAGACGTGTGGAAAGTATTTTATATCCGAACTGTGAAAGAGAAAAACGAACTTTTCCGCAGCTCTATAAGATGGAAGGAAAAGATGGACATGCATGTCTACAGAGCAATTTCTCTATGATCGACGGATACTTGGATGTTTTCAGGGCCATCCCTTATTAAATTAAGAATTTCATATTCTGTCCAGGCAGATAATTGAATTCCCGCCAAACAAGCCATTATTCAATAAGGACTGCATGACTGCCAATAATCCCTCTTGGGGGGAAACGAGCGCCGTTTATCCCCACGGAAGGGATTATCGCAGGGGAAAAAAAGAGCTTTCCCCTTTAATATATCCCATCTCATAAATCTGTCAAGAGAAGAGGACGAAGAGATGATCCAGAAGGCGATGGCCCTATTGGATGTCACGACATCTGTGACATCGAAATGACGTCCGCTCGCAGAGGGGCCGACACACGCCAAGCAAATGCCTGGAATGATGCTTTATTTATAAGATCGGCCCGCTGATCCGCGAGCAGATATTAATGCCCGGGCGATTCTGTCGGGAGAAACATTTTTTGGGAGTAATTAATTGCGTGCAATATTTGTGCTTCTGGTGACGCATATGCTGCTTTTTTTATGTCAGTCTTTCTGCATGAACCAGAAGCAGGCTGCTGGTAGAAAACTACCAGATCACCATTGATGATTTTAGTTAGAAGGCAATTTTCTAAGCAGATCATTTGAAACATTATGACGTTTTGTTGGTCTTTTCTAGTGTTGTGATTTTTTTTTTTGTTGTTGGTTTGATTAAGCATCGTCAACAATTAATATAAAAATAATCAACTTCAAGCTGATTTATGTACGCCCGTCCCTTGAAGGACTTATCACTGGTAAATTTTCAATATTGAAGTTCAAAAAATAGTATTTTTAGACAACTTTTGGGTCCTAGCTGCTATAGATAAAGGGGATTTAGTGTTCTCCCCCGGAAACGTTTCGAAGTTGAAGCCTTAAACAAATGTCGTTAGTATTTGTAAATTAAGACACCAAGTAAAGGTTAAGTAATAAAATCAATCGCCCATTCCTTGAGACATTTCTGGATCCTGCCTTAGTACGATAATGATCGACGAATACTTGGATCGCTGCCGGCTGAACATTGGGGGGGTGGGGGGGTTGACTTTGGAAAAAAGACCGTACTTAAAGAGGTAATGATCAATAACGAAAAGATACCTTAGGACGAGTTTCTTATCACATTTTGCTTTAAGATTTTGATCAGTCTGGCTTCTGGCACCCAACTGGAAAATGGCAGTTCAGTTCTATTTGATAGCCATTCGTAACTTGAAATAAATGTAGAGCTGTTATCAGCAAACGTAAGAAACCAGACAGCTACCTGCTGCTCTAACTCGGAGATTGGGGAAAACGAAACGAAGTTATAGGGTTTGTGTATATTTCGAGCATTTTCCTGTGTAATTCCTGATCCATTTCACACATTTTACAGCAGTACATTCAGAGGCTAAGAATAAACCCACAACCACGTTGTATGAAAGTTGCAAAAACAAAATTTCAGATGTGCCCCTTCCCCCCCAAGGACGATGACTGACCTCTCTCAAATGATACGGAGGAGTACCAAAAGCGAGCCCCCCCCCCTGAAAAAGAAAAAAAAAGATCAGAATCCCTCCGAAATCCCCTCCCTAAAAGTTTATTAACGAAGTCAATTTTAACGAAGTCAATTTAACGAAGTTTTTTTTAACGAAGTTATTATTAACCATAGACCACCTCCTCCAGAACAATAATTCCATGCAATAACTAAGCAATGATGGCCTTTTCTACAAAAATACCAAGGAATTTCCGAGTTTTGTCCTGATCGTGATAAAGTTAAGGCAGCCATTTATGAAGCACCCCTCCCTCCCCCAAAGTATTTATTTATTTCAAAAAAAAAAAAGTCTACTAAAAAAAAAAGTCGAAAATTTCACTCAAAAGTTATTAGGGAGGTTCAACAGACAGACCGGCAAACACATATTTTCTTTTTCTCGAAACCCTACTTACATATTTTGAATTTTTCAATTCTTAATAATTGTATTTATTTTCGACTTCATCTAGGACTTAGCAATATTTTTACGATATATTGAGCCACCCTTTCATGTATTTTTCGTCTCTCTCTTAACTTTTCCGGAAAGTAGGCTAAAACAATGATCCACCTAAGAATTTTCTTAAAACATCTGCACCTCTACGAGTCAGTTTTCTTTCTATCCATGGAATTCGAGACAGGTTCGACTGAACTATAAATCAACACAATTTTTATTCATTTCAGCAACGAAACAATTTTTTCCCTGATGATGTAAGGGAAGCATCAACGAAAAAATGAGCTCGCTAGTGTGCCAATCCAGAAAATTGCAGCGAGAATATACGTGTCGGTACATTCACAGAGATATAAAAAAAAAGACCAACAATGGTCCATCTAATCTTATAATCCTCGGGAGAGAAACCGAATTCTTCTGTTCGGAGAGAGGGTGCAGCTGCCTCGGTGCCATTTCTATTGATGGAACTAATGCAGTTGCTTTCTCTCTTTCGTGGGTGTCACATGTGCGGCGGGAAAATTGAGAGGAGCCTCTTGGAGGAGAGTGGAGTGGATATTGAAAGGGTCACAGTAGAGGGGCGTTGCGTGTTTCTGACAGTTGGCTAGCCCCGGGAAGTAAGTGTGCACGTCAGACCTCCGTTTCTTAGGTCTCTCCTCCCCTACCACCCTCCTCCGCGCCCTCTGTGAGACGGGACGTGATCTACATGGAAGGTTGCCGTAGAGGGGGGGGGGGGAGATTCGCCAAATGGGGCTGGTAGATGTGGACGCAATTCTTGTGCGAAATTGGAAGGTGGTAAATAGGAATTACCTCAAAATGTGCTCTGTCCATTTGAAGATGACACATTTTTAGGCGAATTATTGTTGTCACTCTGTATGAATGTGTGTGTTGTGAATGGCTGCCTGCCTTATAAACGTGTCTTATGGCATGTGTGTTGAGCTAAATCGGACTTCCACCTTAGTGGTGCTCGTAAAAACGGAAGTCGTACCAATTCTGCCTTAAATCGGGTTGATACATCTACACTGGCTCGGATACCCTTGTGATATGAGTAACAGTAACAGCAACGATTTATTTATTTCGAAATGGTAACAGACGAAAGTTCAGTCGATATTAAAAGACAATTGAATCGGCAGTTTGAAGAAGGGAACAAATCCAAAAAGTAGTTTTTCGGGAAATCGAAAAAAAACCTTTTAAAATACTGAATCATTATTTTGTTTTTTTCTGATTCATTTGTAGCATTATCTACCTTTAAAGTAATTGGATGTATTTTACATTTTGAGTTTATCTATTGTATGTAAGGATTTACGGGCCATCAAAGTCGTTGGATTTGTTCCCTTCTTCAAACTAATGCGATGGTATAGGGATTTTCAAGTAAAACAGCTTACAGGTATGATGTTTGTTTGAAAAAGTCCTTTGTTAATGAAAGGTTATTGTAACAATATTTAAAAAAATTGATTAGGACAACAAAATAATCAAAAAATATGTTTATTAAAAATGGACGACATATTTGCGAACTTTCACTAAGAAATTTCAAAACTGAATTTTTTATCAAAACAAAATAGGTAGGTTATGATAGAATTTGTTATCCAACCAAATGACAAAGATTCACGGCAACAGTGCTGCTCCCTAGTCTTAGGTTTGCGTAATTTAGTTGGAAGAAGGGAACAAAGACCTGACTTGTTCTTTTCTTCCACCAACTCACAGATTTAAATGCTGCATCAATCAATGTTGGAGGTTGATTTTTGTTCTTTTTTTCTCACTAACATGTGTATCCACAGTAGGAGATATTACAATCACGAAAAAACCCAATTTTGAAATTTTGGTCTTCGTTCCCTTCTTTAAACTGCCGATTCAATTGTAAGTATGATTTTTTTTCGAGTAGAATTCATCGGAACGTTGAGTAGGATTTTCTTTCACTTGCTTTTTATTTGTAAATCTCTATGCAGATGAATATTTCGAAAGATTTTAATCAATGGAAATTCTTTTGCCTATCGCTAGACAACGCGTATCATACTATACTCGGTTTCTTTAACCCTTTAAGCGGTTTGCTCGTACGGTGTACGTGCTACCCGAAATTGGCATCATATGGTTTGCCCGTACGGCGTACGGGCATCGATATTTTCAGATTTCCTTTTCTGGTTTTCCCGAACTGTTCGGAAAATTGTAAACCTCAAAATTCACAGTAAGTGTGAGAGAAATTTTTGCATAATTTGTAAACCATTCATTACTGCATGCAGAATGTACTTGAAAAAAGCAAATATTTCGGGATTTTGTGGCCAAAATTGTAAAATAAATAAAAAATATTGTAAAAGCATTGAAAACGAAAAAAAAAATTAAAAATTCTTTATATTCTTATTCTGTTAAGTATGGTACTTAACTATATGCAATAAAAAAATATGCCTTTTTTGAAAGCATTTCTGGTAAAATAATTGAACGCTTAAAGGGTTAAAATAGGCGTATCAAGTTTGGAAATTTTGAGTCGTTTCTATGGAAACCGTACGAAAGAAAACAGCTCCACTGTTTTGTTTTTCATTATTGTTGAGGCATCTCATTTATTTTATGTTGATCGAAATAGGCTTTCGCTTTTGAGCCAATATTTAGAAAAGTGCCAATTTGAAGTTGGAGTTTTCTGAAAAAAAAATTTTTTTGCAGAAAAAAACTAATATTGGATTTTAAGTCTAAAGTGGGTCTAAATGCAAGAAAATAAAAGGGGGGAGATCAAGGAAGTTATTTACCCCCTCCTTAGATTACTCACTTTTAAGCCGTTACAGATCTGATGAATGTTACAGATCTGATGGTAATATGAGCTACATATTTGAGTTTATGCTATCAGTCTTCGTTAACATCTCTAAATATGATATCATTTCCTTGCATTTTTAACATAGAATTAAGATAATTATATTAAAATATATATATCAGGCTAAAAAATCAAATTTCATTATGAAAAAGCATTTCTTGGAAATAAAAATGAGCGATAAGGTTTTTAGATAAAATAAATTATGAGATTACCAAATCCAAGCTAATAAAACATTTGTTTTGTTTTAAAACAACACACAACTTCAACTTTTTCAACACACAACTCTGCTGCTTGCTTTTCTTTAATTAGTTGCAGGAAAATTTAATTTCTTGATCAGAAATTCAAATTTAGCATGCTAGTTATTATCTAGTTATTTAGCGAAGTTATAAGAAATTGAGGCACAAAAAAATAAATAAATTAATTAATTAAAATAATAATAATTAATTAACTTAATTTCTGCAGTGTCAATTTTTCTTATTTTACTAACTTCTATTGTTAGGTCATACAAACCACAAATGAAGCAATTGTACTAAAACTCATTGCTTTTCATTTTTTAAGAACAAAAATATTCAATATATATGGCTAAAGTATGATTTTTGCTTTTTATAATTCTGAAACGTGTGAGTTAGTTCTGTAACATATTTGCTGTTTTTCAATGTTACCGCTCTGACTGTTACCGATCTGACAAACTGACAAAGTTTTTTTTTTTATTTCCGAGTCGATCGCACTAAACCAAAATCAAACACGTGGTTTTTTCACTTGTAACAAAGGACTATACTTATATATAAAATAATTTTTAAAATAATAAAAACTGCGCATTTTAGAGCGTGTTACCGATCTGATGACTCAAATGACACACATTTTATAAAATCACTTAAAAAATCTTACCTACAATTTTAGATGCAGAAATGCAAATTTTTAATTACAATTCGATAAAACTTTCCACCAGGTACTCAGTATCACGTGGTATAGGTGCAGGAAATGATTTTGGGAGCCTAAACATAGATCGGAAGTTATTGTTACCACTCTGACGGCGGAACTTGGGACACGCTTATTTCGCATCAGCTAGAAAATCAGAAATCGATTAAAACAAAAATGAAGTAAAATATTAACAAAGGGGTAAAAATAGAATCGTTTTTTGTGCAAGTGCGTTTTTTTTAGGAAGTTAGAAAGTGCGCATGACCTGTTTGCATGCTAAGCTTTGCTACTTGGGACACGTTACCGATCTGATTTTTGATGTATAAACACAATATTTTCTGACGAAAAAAATTTTTTTTTTTTCTGATGTTATTAGATGAAATGAAAGAAAAACTTATCTTCTTTCTGTGGAAAATTATTTTTTTAACTAGTTATTGAAATACTGGTGAAAATTCACTTGGGACTCAAATTGGCACTTTTCTAAATATTAGCTCTTTTATTTATATCCTCATGTCTCAGTTCTCATCGTTTTCTACAAAATTTAGTTATATATAAATAAAACAAAAAATTCTAAGGAAAAGGTGTGCTTTATTTACGTTGATTTTTCAATAGAGTAATGGTTTGTGCAGAAAACAATTTGAACCGTTTGCATTTAACCACTGTTGCAAAAGTTAAGTGGGGGAAAAGTCCACAGCGCCGTAACAATGACGACCATTAGGAGAAAAGTGCGGAGAGTGGGAAACTAATCTTACTTTGAGACGGGGCAGCTTTCGTTACACATTGTATAGTCATGCTATAGATTTTTTAAAAAAGAAATCTGTACTGTCTGTTATGAAGAATTGGCATAATTAGGCACTTGCGAAAAAAACGCGGTGGGCAATCTTTTTCCTGGATTCATAAAATTTTAACCAAACTAATTCAAAGGTTCATATTTCGTAGTTC